>WYDI02023460.1:0-11196 GCA_009867235.2 Psittacus erithacus | reverse complement strand
GTGGCAGCAGCAGTGGTTTGTGTTATACCTTAGTTACTGGACTGTTCTTATCTCAACCCGTGGGAGTTGCATTCTTTTGATTTTCCTTCCCATCCCTGCAGAAGTGGGGAGGAGGAAGCAGGGCTGGGCAGAGAGAGAGAGGCTGTGTGGTTCTGAGTTACTGGCCGACTGGACCTAAACCACGACAGATGGCTAGCCCCAAGGGATCTGCTCTGGCTCATTTCCCAAGCAAAGACCAGGATGGAAACCTGACCACAGGTGCAAAAGTGTCTGTCTCTGTGTTTCATTCTGCTTTTCTTGTTTCTTAATAACAATGTTGCGTTAAAAATATTTAGTGACCTTCATGTTTCACTGTCTCATTCTTTGGAGAGGTTGAGTGGGGAGGAGAAACATATCACTGTTTGTCAGTCTTGAGCTTCCTGTTCCTGGAATATTGGCTGCTAAGCAGCACAATGAAATCATCACTTAGTAGGATCTGCCCAAGTCTGACAAAACACAATTGATTGTTCTCAGGCAGGTTTTCTGGGTTTTTATTTTCACCATTTACCAGATCACTTTCTTATCCTTCTCGTTGCCCACAGCATGCTACAGAAATGGAGCCATACCATCCCCTGCAGACAAATGTAACCAAAGTAACTCCTAGATAAATAGTGCAGGAAAATCCCACTGATGAGGAAGCTCCCAGGTTGCTGTAATTATTTAATACTAGCTTTTTTTTTTTTTTTTTTGTTCCCACTTTTCTGGTTGTTTATCTAGATTTTTATTCTACCAGCACTGCCAAGCTGTCATGTACAGAGGTTATTTAGGATCCTAACTACTGAGGTCAATGACAGTTAGGAGGCCAAAGACTTTTATGGCTCTGATCCTAAACTGGATAGAGAATCTATCCTCTTAATTACTCACCTTTATGGTGTATTTGATTTCTGAAACCCTATCTATCATTTTATGTTTATGGCAATGATCTGTGCAGCTGCTTTGTGCCTTGTTTTGTTGAAGGGTTTCTGATGCTCAGGAGCAGCTTGCATTTTCATCCTCTATGCAGAGAACTGACTTAGAAGACAGATGTGCATATAGGCTTTTGTGAATATATATGCCTGCCTTTGATACATCTATTCAGCAACCACACAAGTGCACTATGAGACTTCTTGAGCTGAGGAATTCAGCTCATCATCAGGATCAATAGTTTGTGATGAGCCTCTACTCCCTGAATTTGTCTACTTCCTGTTCGAATTTATTTACATTTTCACCTCAAAGATATTCACACTGCAAACATGTACTGACTGAAAAAGCTTTTTCTTCTGTTTGCTTTGAAACTGCTGCCTGATTGTTTCCTTGGTTGTTGTGTGGAGAGAAATACCAAATACATTATTATCTGTTAGTCTTGTCTGTGCCACCAGTGATTTTATAGACTTTGGCTCTATTCTCCTTTGTCCTTTTGCCTGGTGGAAGAGTCACACATTACTATTTTTGTTTCCTGAAGAAGCTACTCCAAACCTCTGAGTATCTGTGTATCTCTGCTCTTCCACTCTGTACCTTCTCTGTGGCCTTTCTGCCAGGTGATTGAAATTGCATATGGCGTCCAAGAGATGAAGAGAGAACTGATACATTCACATCATTCAGTTATTGTAGGGACCCAGATGTAGGAGACCGGCTGGAGTCAAGACACTAACTCAATATGAGTGATGGAGCTTGCTCGTTTATTGCGCAGTTTTAATGCATATTTATACCCCCTCAGGCTGATCACGCGCGCCACCTGCGCACCACCTTACATAGTGATTGGTCACCTGGACTGTGCATGCACTAGGAAATCCAGCTTCCTTTGTTAACTCTTTCCATGCTGTTTCCCACAAGTTACTGTCTATGAAGTCACAGGACACAAAACAAGTGTAAATGAGTTAGGGTCCAAAACCAAAAAGCACTGAAAGTGTATTGATTTCATGTCACTCAATTTCATATATGTATGCTTCATACATACATGTATGTTTTCCTTTTTATTTTGCAAGCTGTTTTCATTCAGTTTTCTTATTTTTGAGACAAAATATGCATAATATCCAGTTCTACTTTTCTGAACTTTTGAATTTTTTAACTTATATTGTATTTCAATTTAATGTGGCCAAGGAAGTTCAAGAGAGCACAAGGGACTGAGATGCTCAATTCAAAGGCACCTCAGTCTTTGAAAAAATCAATTCTTGATGACTTGGTGAATTGAAAATGGGATCTGATGCATTCCCCTGCTATGATTCAGCTACACCCTTGACTAGTAGTAAAGAAAAGCTATCATCTACTAGTTCCTCTGATTCCTCCACGGTTTTCAGTTTGTTTTTCACCAGGTAAGTATTCATATTATAAAATCAGAATAAATTCTTCCTGACATGCAGATTCTCTTTTCATTCTTATCTGTATTGTCCTTAAGGAGAGAAGCTTCAGTGCATATTCTCTGCACCTTGGGGTGGCACTTAAAAATTTAACACACATTATGCAATATCCACAACTTGCTATTGCTTTCCTTGAGGTCCACAGACAATGCCCCTGTGAGAGGAGTCTATGATTTACCCAATAAATTGTCATGATATGACAAATCTACAGCCTTTTAAATAATACATAATAAGGATGGGACAGGGATATCTGTTGCAATTTCTGCGGATGTAACCTGTAAAGTCACTCCTCTGGGGATGCCGTTCTGAAAGAGCATCATTCTAAGGTTGCAGAGAATCTTGCTTGGCAGTAGAATTGCTGTTTATAATGGAGGTTGAATTTGCCAGCACAAATATACGCACACAAAAAACCCCCCAAAAATAAAAAGGAAAAATTAAAAGAAAGTGTGAAGAGGCAACAGATCTCTTATTGCTGATAAGCAGAAACAGTCTTTGTGCTGGGAGGTAGAAGGAAAAATGATGGTCCCATAATATCCTTCTTGGCAAATAATCATTTAGGAGACATTAGATAAATAAGTACAGCATGAAATGGAAGCGGCATTTTTTTTGCCCTAAAGAGGATATCTCTTATTCAGCAATGTGGTTGAATAAAATATGAACCATACAGAGTTTTGTTTTGTACTTCTGCATTTTTATTAAAATGTTTAGGGCTTACAGCTTAATAAATAGCCAAAAGAAAAAAAAATAAAATAATCTAGAGATGGTGTTCCCATCCAATCTGGATTTATTTAATTCATAGCATGTAAAGTCAGTTTTCAGAAAATGGGTTTTAATTGTAAAAGCCTGCTAGACCACTAGTTATGTTATCCCAAGCAACACACAGCTGATATACTGATTTCTGTTCTCCTCTATCTTCTGTTCTTTTTAGCTGAAAACTGTTTTAGATTTCAAACATATTTGAAGCTTGTGCGAGACAAGGAAATAGATATTAACATTTTGGGTTGGATCATTAAAACTTGGTTTCTTTTTGTGAATAGAAAATTCACAATGGTGTGCAGAACACAGCCTCCTGGCCAGCACCCTGATTGAGCTGGATGATGGTGAAGCAGATTCACACTGCACTGGAAAAATACTCCTGATACAAAAAATTGAGATGGTGTTGCAGCCATTTTGCACTTAAAGCCACTTTATATTCCCTGTCAATCTAAACAAAGGTAAGGAAAGCAAAATGCTTGCAAACTCTCTTAATATCAGAAGAAAGGTTCCTGGCAAACCTGAGGTATAAATGACAAAGCCAGACAAGTAGAAATGAATTCTCAATAGCTAACAGCAAGTTCTGCTTCATTTCCAAAGCCACGAATTCACAAGCGCCTGCCCTGGACAGGCTTTCCTGTACTCAGAAAAGAGAAAGATGACTTATTTGGGGTAGAATTTTTTGGTAGAAGAGAAGCTTTAACTATGCTTGAAAAAAAAGATCTGGAATATTAATATGCTTAAGCAGCCATATTAACATCTCAATTGCACAGACACATTTATGTTACTCCAGAACAGGTGGGCACAAAATAAACTTTGATCTTCTTCTGTTGCAAGCTCTTTTTCCAGCCTCCTTCCAAAATCTTGCCCACCTGTCACTTGCAAGGCAAGAATTCCAATTGCTTTGCCACAAACTTTCTTTCATAGAAGCTTCAATTTTTCTTTTTTTTCACCTCCTGTGTCATTATGCCTGAGCACTTGACTGAGTTTTATTATAGTTGTTTGCTGTGACAGTACTGATCAGCAGGTGTCCTGCATATGTGTGTGTATGTATAAATAAAGTAGAATCATAGAATCATAGAATTAACTAGGTTGGAAAAGACCTTTAAGATCATCAAGTCCAACCATCACCCCCAGACTGCCAAGGCCACCACTAAACCATTGCCACTAAGAGCCTCATCTACACTGTTTGTGAACACTTCTCAGGATTCCACCACTGCTCTGGGCAGCCTGTTCCAGTGCCTGATCACCCTCTTGGTGAAGAAATTTTTCCTAATATCCTACCTAAACCTCCCCTGGTGCAGCTTGGGGCCATTACCTTTTGTCCTATTGCTTGGTACTTGGGAGAAGAGACTGACCCCCACCTCACTACAACCTCCTTCACCAGCTTTTTTGCTGTTTTCTGGACCTGTTCCATTGCCTCAATGTGTCTCTTGTAGTGAGGGGGCCAGAACTGAGCACAGGATTTGAGGTATAAAAATACGTATTTAAAAATTAAGAAGGAATTCAAGAATTCTCAAAATATAAGTGCTCAAAATACATCCTTTTCCCTTTCAAATGTAATGACATCAGTTTAGTATTAAAGGATATTTCAAGTTAGAAAGGACCTCAGTAGGTCATGTAGTCCAACCTCCCACTTAAAGCAGGATCAGCTGTAATGTTATAAAACTTTCTCCCCACATGGCAAATTTAATTATGCTGGTTTCTGAGTCTACAGGATGAATTTACGAAAAAAAGGAGCCTTGATGCCTTCTCTGGTACTCTATGACTGCCAGATATGCCCCGCTCCAAAACACATCTGCAGTATTGTAGACATTCTATCCTAGGCAGGTGCTACAGAGCTCACAGGTGATGTATATTAAGATTGAACCTTTCAATGTCTCTGAAAGACACCATGAAAAGTAGTACTCACTCACCACTTCTGTGTTCAGAAAGATTTTATTTTATGAGAGTTTGAACTTCCTCCAACCACAGAACAAGAATGAAGAAAAGCCTTGGACAGTTCCAGTATTTCTCTAGGTTGTTTTGTAGGGAAGAAATGCAGATCACTGAACCTTTAACATCAAGTGGCCTGACAAAGCCTAAGAACATAATTAGCCCAAGCAAAATCATGGGAGACAGACATTATTTCCTAATGTGTGTGGACAAGTTCATGACCAAATTAAACCAAAATGGTAAGTAGACTCATCCACTTATCCGCATCTCTGCATTTTGGCCAACACCAGCTGCTAAGAACAACTTAATTCTATTTGCAGTCTAATCACCAGTGTGTTTACTAAGGGAGGGGAATATTTTTAAATATCTAGAGAGTAAATTTATCAAAGACACACATATGTCCAAAACCAGAATCTGCTCACACAGAGGTTGAACAGACAGGGTCAGGCACATTAAAGGTATTAAAAGGATTAAATATGCTAGCAGACAGAGAGTCTAATAAAATTTTATCAAGATTGAGAGAGATGAATATTATTAAGCCTGATGATCAGACGTGTCATTTTGGGAGAGAGGGTATTAGAAATGGAAGCAAACATTATTAACAACAAGTAGGAGAACAGTTTCATCTGCATACATAAATATTTTAGCCCTCACTCTTCCTCTGGGTAGGTCATTAGATAAATGCTGGAGAAAAAATAATTATAAAAAAAAGAGGATGAAGCATTCACCCTAAAGCCATTTGATTGAAAAAAATGAGAACAAGGTTAAGGAATGTAGGGAGAAATAAGAGTGAAGGTCCAGACTATGAGAGCTTTGAAAGCAGAGTAATGTTTGTGATATTTATACCAACAAGTCTAGAATCTGGCTCTTCCATATCAAGGCTGAAGTTTTGGAACAGCATCATGTAGATTGGTTTTGTTACTGCCTTCTGAAGTTGGATGGCTGGAAACATGCTTGCAGTTATATCTGGGCTACTGGCTTTAATAGGTGACTGGAAGCACATGTCTGAAGATGTGGTTCTCATAGGTAATTAGCCAGAAACCTTCTCATGACAGCTTTTGCCTTTGAGACACATCAAACAGCTGTTGAAAGTGAATGGAGATGCAATGTGGAAAGTTTGGTCATGAGGAAAAACACACTGCTGAGATTTGTGTGTACCATGTCATGCCATAACATAGCATCACTCATACCCAAATCCACTCTCCCTTCAAGGTATCATCCTGTTGATCCAGAACTAGTGATAGAGATGTCTTATATTAACCTCTTTTATGTGTCAGTATAATGTCACTGCTTTATCACTGTTCCAAAGCTTGAAAAAGAGGGTTGTCTTTGCTATAGTGAAACGCAAATAAGCTTTCCCAGGTTTATATCCACACCCGTACTGCTTTTGGAAGAGGCAGTAAGCTATTTCCTAAGAACCACCTTCTCTCTTCCCTGTCATGGGTGAATATCAGCTCAGAGTGGTGCCACTCTATCTGTAGAGTCAATGCTGGCAGGTAATTCATCATCTTGTGCCAGGTTGACTCATTAGAAACCCAAGAAGCTAGATATTAACTAGCTCCTTTATATATTTACCTTTTTTCTCATTTCACAAAATTTCCCATCCCTCTGTTTTGTCCTGTGTTGTTAAATTGCCATTATCATGGATCTTTGGTCTCCTCACCTGTAGGTGGCTCACTCATCCGTCGCCACAGATGTTTTTAAATACCAAACCCCAAGATTTTATGCAGATTTTAAAGGCTCTTAGAGATAGCACTTGCCTGTAGAACAGCCATTCAGACTGCATCAAACGAGGGGAAAGGAGAGAGGGCTTTGCCAACTCAAAGCAGTAAAAGATCATTAATGATTTAAAAATCAGATTTTATTTCAAGAAGAAATATTTGTGGCTTTTTAAAATGTTTCTTTGCTTTTCAAGCTTTTTCTTTACCTCCTTCTTTTTCCTTCTGATAAATAGCAGTGGCATTATGGACAGAAATGAGAGTTCTACAGAAAATGCCATAAATCACAAATAACCTCTATCATGGGTTGTTAGAATCTCTAATTCTAAATTGGAGGGGCTACTGGACAATTTCCATTATTTTGTCTTGGTTATAAAGAGCATGCGCAACCTATCCAGAGCTTTCAACTGGATTTACTGTGTGTGAACTGAATAGCTAGACAGCACCAACACAGTATGTCTGTTCAGCATTTCCCAAAAGCCTGATGCTTATTACAGATCTGAGCAACAGCTGTTTTGTAAAGATATTATGAGCCTGCCTAGATTTTCCTGAATGTGGATCAGATCTGTTCAAACTACTGTGCTGGCTGGGCATACAGATACCCCAGAACAAGGTAAAAAATATCCAAAATCTACTTGGGATCATTTCTACACTGAAAAAATAGAACTTGCCTAAAATAATGGCTGTTTTTCTCTCAGTATCAGATTCAACACTTCTATTTTGAGACCACTTTCATCTTGCAGAACTCATTTTTACCTGCAGTGAGTTGTGTTTGGATCTACATCTTATAAAAGATTCATTTTTAAAAAGAATATCACAAAAACCAATGTTGAATTCTGCACTCTTACAAATGCTAAAATGAATGGAGGGGACATTTCTATCCTTTTAAGAGATATTTTAATTTATTTTTTCCTTCATGTCTTTTACTTTTTAACTAAAACTTCATTTTTGCACCAGCAATACCCAATAGTACTTCTTTAAAATTTTAATCAAACATGAGAATTGAATTTGATTCACACTTTACCATCCCAAGGGGCAAAAGGGAGGCTGATCAGAAATTACCATATTTATGAAACATTGCTAATGAATGTGAAATACCATCCTCTGTCAACTCTCTTCAGCTCCATGCTTTTCCTTGGCCATTTCTAAGCTCTTCCATGGGATTAGTCCTGTACTGCTGCAATGCCAGAGCAAGCCAGATTCCTTCTGTGAGGTTCTCAGGGGTGTCTCAGGCATTCAAAACCTCAGAATTTCCAATTTCAAACATTTTGTGCCTGCATATGATATATGAAACATTCCTATATGGTGAAGGGAGATAGGAAACTTTACAAATAGAGCATAAAACATCTCATTAAATTTTATGAGAATCTGTACACAAAGTTGTGCATTGATTATTGACATGTGAAATCCAGCCCTGATACATCTTAGAAATGCCCACTGGATCTAGCGAGAGCTACTTTAACCCAAGCACATACAGGCAGTTCTTATTATCAGGCAGAAGCAGTTGCATTGTAGGTGTTTCCTAAAGCAGCATGCTTGGCAGAGTACTTTTAAAGTAGCACTCTATGGGCTTAATAATAAGAGCTCCAGTAAGTGCTAAGCAACTCCTCCTCCTCCCTTTAAAGATCCTAAAACTGAAGAGTTTACAGTATTTCTAGATGTACCTTTGTGAAGGCTGAAGTGCCATGGCTGTTGACTTCTGTCTACACACAAGTCATCGCAGTACTGGTCTCTTTGGCTTTGGATGCACAGTTCAGCCTCCTTGTACTTTAGCCATCATTGATACTTGTGTGACCCAGCAGTTATGAACCAAAACCAAAACAACCTTTTCTTTTTTTTTTCTTTTCTCCTTAGTTTCCATCGACTCCTTTAACCATCTCACTGCACAGCTGTGTATGTGAGTACCTGTAATAGCACAGGGCTGAGAGCGGGACTGTGCAGCTGCACGTAGAGCACATGACTTGTCCAGATGTGCAGGTCTTCTCATTACACTGTTGAGTTTGGAACCAACCTAGCACTCCTGCCTCCACAATCCAGAGACATGCTACAGTCCTCAGGTCTGGAAAGACACAGGGAGGCTGAAAGGGAAATGAGGAGGGTTGATATGGCTTTATGAGTTGCCTGCAAACTCTGTGGTGATGGCATCTGATGTGTCTCTGGCTTCTGTGGTGATGGCATCTGACAGACACACCTACCAGAGGAGAAATGCAGTTCAAAAGTGTCAGCCTTTTGGAAATGTCAACACATACGATAGCGAGGCATGGATTTTTTAATTTTTTCTTCTTCTTTTTTTTCTTTTTTTTCTCTCTAAGGCAAGTATTGTAAGACACCCACTATCTACACCCCACTATTTAGGCCATTTTTGCTAAGCTGCACTGCCTGCACAATACCACTTTGCACTTGATGACTTTGGGAAGCCTCATGCAGTAAGGGCTCTAATAAGGTGTGAAATAAAGGTTTAGTAGCACAGCACTGCAAATACAGTATAGCAAAGGAGTTCATTACAGTTCTATTAAGATTGCTCAGTTAACATTAAAACCAGCCAAGAAACACACACACAAAAAGGTATTAAGTTTTCTGTAGCAGCATTAAGTCAGTCACATCCTACAACTAAAATGTACTGTTTCTTGCTCTGGGCCAGACTGTTCAACTCGCACTTTTAGCACAGTTTATAGTCATAGGATCTGAAGGTCTCAGAAACCATCAGCCCATAGGATTAGGACCTCTGCCTAAGCAGAAGGGCCCAGCATGAAGTATCCCCAGCATGAAGTACAACTGGCAGGTGTCAAGCAGAAGGAACTTAATTGGATCAAACATTCAATTTGTATCAGAAATTAATTTAAAAGGAAAAAGCTGCTCATGCATCTCTGAGGGCAACCTATATACTCCCATCAGTGCTGGCTACCCTGTTCATTTCTAAGTGTTTTCAGTCTTGGTGTCCAACAGAGTTGGAGGGGAAATTTTTTCAAGGAGCCCTAATTTTGTTTTCCACACAAATGTCTTGATTTGTCTGAAGCTGGTAGGGGTTCTTAATAATTATTCCCCCTTGAAATATTTTACAGAAAATGTTTTGAAATGGTGAATGTATTTTGTTTATTTTCTGATATGAGAAGCATTTTCAAAGACAAAATGCTGAAACGTAATCAGTTCAGTTTAGAATACAAATGCATTTATATGTTTCTTTCCTGGATTTGCATACGTAGATGTTTTGAAACATCAAATTTTCATTCCAAACAAGAATGGGAAACATTTTTCCTTTTGCAACAGATTTCTTTGCCTGGGAAAGCTGTTTTCAGACAATCAAGTTTTTCCAGGAAGAAAAAAGTAGAAAAAGCTGTGTTAAATTTCAAGAAGCATCTGGAAATTTGGCTGTGATAAGCTATGTAGCACTACTTTTCTGTTTTATTCTTCAGTCTCTGTTTCTGTGTGTCCTTGCCATACTATAAGTCTGAAAGAGGACATTCTAATGTTACAATAGATATCTAAATATAGTCATCAAATTTGAACAATCTTATTCACTTAGGTAGCAAACTTTAAAATATCAATCTGTCTTCTTTGTCCTCATATAAGACCTTTCACAGGAGTAATAAGAAAACTAATCCCCAAATATAGGAGACTAAAACCATTTGCAGAAATGTTTCTCATGTGGGTAAAGCATGGGCATATTGCCCAAGAGAGTTTAGCTGATTTCTGATTATGCCATAGATCCTCCTTCTGTCTTTAGACAAGTTCTTTGACCTCTGCTCCCTGCTGCTTTCGGAGCCTATTGAGGTTTTAGTTCTGTTGCACTGGAACTGGGTAAATATTATGGCTTTAATTTCTGATTTTAAGGGGCTAGGGGCATCTCCAAGTCCCATGTGGATATGAACCACAACAACAAACATTGCCCGTTAAAAGAATTAGCAAATTCTTTTTCAGCTTGTTCAGTCTTTACTCTCTGAATGGAAGGATGCTAAACTGAGACAATACAAATTTAATGTATTCAAACATTGCAGTGCTGTGTGTAATAGGATATGATTTAAGGTAATGCATTTTAGCACAGCATTATACATTTGCCAGAATGATTTTCATTATAGTTATAGTCCTGGTTTTAAAAGACAGTACATCAAGGCACATCTTGAATCAACTTGACCGAAAGCTTTCTGTGATAAATAGCTGGTGCAATGGTACAAGGTACAACGGTACAAGGTACAACTGGCCCAGGCTCTGCAGGGACAGCTTGCCTGTGTTCTGTTTTGGGACATTACTGTGGCTGGTAAAGATGGTGGCTTGAGTCAGAAATAATGTTTTGGGCTGGACATTGCTTCTCTGCGTCCAGGTGCATGAGAAGGGAGAAAGTATCTGTCGTGGTTTAGGCCTGCCACACAGCCCACTCACTGCCCCCCCACCTCCTCCCTCGGCTCCCGGAGGGATGG
>WYDI02023459.1:0-98946 GCA_009867235.2 Psittacus erithacus | reverse complement strand
CAACTTCATTTGCCAGCTCCTTCAGGACCTGTGGATGGATTTCATCAGGTCCCATGGACTTGTGCACATTCAGGTTCTTACGATGATGTCAAGCCAGATCCTTTCCTACAGTGGGCCTCGGGTCTTCGTTCTCAGAGTCCCTGCATCTGCCTTCCAAGACTTGGGTGGTGCAGTCAGAGCATTTGCTAGTGAAGACCGAGGCAAAGAAGTCATTAAGAACCTCAGCCTTCTCCAAATCAAAGGTAGCCAGTTCTCCTGATAGCTTCTGCAGGGGGCCTACGTTGTCCCTGGTCTGTCTTTTATTTGCAATGTACCTATAGAATCCCTTCCTGTTATTTTTCACATCCCTAGCCAAGTTTAATTGTAACTGGGCCTTAGCTTTCCTAACCTGGTCCCTAGCTTTCCGTAAAACATCCCTGTGTTCTTCCCAGGCCACCTGTCCTTGCTTCCACCTTTTATAAGCCTCTTTTTCCTTCTAATTTTCCTCAGCAGCCCCTTATCCATCCAAGGAGGTCTCCTGGCCCTCCTGCTGCACTTCCTTCTAGTTGTGGTGCAACACTCCTGAGCTTGTTGCAGGTGATCCTTGAATACCAGCCAACAGTGTTGGGCCCCCCTGCCCTCTAGGGCTATATCCCATGGAACCTTACTAATCAGGTTCCTGAAGAGGCCAAAGTCTGCTCTCTTGAAGTCCAGGGCAGTGAGCTTGCTGCACGCTCTTCTCACTGTCCTGAGAATCTCGAATTCGACCATCTCATGGTTGCTGCGACCAAGGCTACCCTGGAGCATCACATGTCCAACCAGCCCTTCCCTGTTGGTGAGCACGAGGTCAAGCATGGCACCTCCTTGTTGGCTCCTCTATTACTTGCAGAAGGAAGTTGTCTTCCACACAACCAAGGAACCTCCTGGATTGTTTGTGCCGGGCTGTACCATCCGTGCAGCAGGTATCAGGGTGGTTGAAGTCCCCCATGAGAACAAGGGCCTGCAAGCATGATGCTGTTCCTATTTGCCTATTGAGTGCTTCGTCCACAGAGCCCTCTTGATCAAGCGGTCTGTAACAGATCCCCACAGTAATGTCTCCCATTGCTGTTCTCCATTTAACGCTAACCCAAAAACTCTCTATTGACTGCTCACCTGCCCCCAGAGTTCCGTACTCTCCAGCCTATCCCTAACATAAACAGCAACTCCCCCTCCGCACCTGCCGGGCCTGTCTTTTCTAAAGAGCCTGTAACTTTCCATTCCAACACTCCAATCGTAGGAGCCATCCCACCATGTTTCTGTGATGCCTATTATATCATACCCCCATAGACGTGCACACATCTCTCATTCCTCTTGTTTGTTCCCCATGCTGTGGGTGTTTGTATAGAGGCATCTGAGCCGAGCTCCAAATCAAGCCAGCTCATTGACTGGAGCAGCTGGAATAGCTCTACATTGCTCCGAGCATTTATTATAGGTGCTGGCAACTGACTGGGTGTGTTGGGATGGAATGATGCCCCCCTCCCCCAACACATCTAATTTAAAGCATCCTTGACCAGTCTGGCAAGTCTCCTACCAAAACCACTCTTCTCCTTCTTTGTCAACCCTTGCTTTGCTTTTCCTCTTTCTTGTGTGACTTGTAAATGACAGCTTACTGGAAAACTGATTTTCTCTCTCTTCAGAGCTACAGAAATCGCTCAGTGGGGCACAATTCTGGAGACTTGTTGTCACCTTACAGCCTTTATGGGCTACTCAAAAATCTGTAATCACATTCCAGGAACATAACATTAATGTTAATCAGATGACTTTGAACTGATCAAGAAAGTCAGTATCATTTTAGTTCTCCCCAGGCAACGTTTTACGGAAGTAGTGTTCGCACTCTGTATATATGTGTGCATCAGTAGCTTCAGGAGAGGGAAAATGAAGACAAAAGACTGAAGGAAAAAAGTAACTTGAGATGTTTGCTTGCTTTATTTACTGTGGCTCAGTGGAGCAAGCAATTGCCCTAATGTGTGTGTCTCAAATGTTCTTTCAACTTCCTAAATGCACACAGATTCTCTCAGTGTATCACTCCATAGAGGTGTGGGCAAGTTGCTTGCTGCAAGGCACCTTAGAAGACAATGGAATTTTGTTGCATCATGAAAGTGCATTTATTTCCAGCAGCTCTGGATTCTATCAGTGCTTTTCATTTCTATTGAAGTACTAGTTATCAGGGTTTTATATCACAGCGCTGAAAGTTTTCTTTGAGATGATGCTGGGCAGCTTACTGTGGAATTTTGTGCTAGGAGAAGGATTAGTTTGGAAAATAATTGGCCCTGGATACGAATGCCAAGAACTGATAGAACTTTGCGGTACTTTCTTTGTGACCACCAAAGAGCTTTTGGATTCAGTTTCTGAGGTAACTGAGGGAAGTGGAGCCCCAAATCCTGTGGGCATTGACTGGAAACTGGGCACTTCCCTTTAGTGGAGGTATAGGAAAATTCTAGTCTTAATTGTGAGGTAGAAACGTTGAAGCTACTATTAAATATCAGCAAGAAACCTCCTGTCTATATAGAGAAAATGCTAAACCTAGCTGGTTTTGTTTAGAAATGGGGAAGAAACTGGTAGTACAGCTTGAATTTCTTCTGTCCTTCCCATATAAACAGCTTTCTGTGGAATGGCAGCAGTTGATAGGAAAATGAACTGGGACAGATGAAGCAGCCTGGTTTAGATGGTTCTGTGTAAGACAAAATGACACCAAATACATTAAAGATAGCTTGGATGTGATCTGTTCAACTGATTCTCAAAATACCAGACAAATCTATTAGGGTTGAGCTTTGCATCTAGGTAGCTAAATAGTCATGTAGGCAACAAGAAAGGGCCTTTAGGATTGAAAAGCAGGACCTGACACTCTGGTTCAGGGGTCAAGGCAAAACTACCTTGACTGGCAAAGCCTAGAAATATTTGTCCTATGTCCTGTTCCTTTAGGTATGCTTTCAAGGGATGCAGCTGGGAGAAATAGCAAAAGCTATGGAGAAATGCTGCTGATAAGGGAATTTGTGCCTGCCCCTCTGTGCCAGAGAGACCTTGTTCTTTGTCCTCAAACATCTTGGGCGAACCACTTATGAGAAACTGGTGAATCCTCAGTCATTTGAAATTGATTACTAGTGTACTAACCCATTGTAAACTTTAGGAAAAATTTTAATACTGTGCCTTCACAGCAGTCCCATGTGGAATTCCTCACCTTCTAGGTTGTTTTTTTTTTCCTTGAATAACATGACCCTATCAGAAATGCCAGTATAAACCCCCCTCATGGTTATAACTGTTGCACAGGCTTGTTAAATTAATTGATTCAAAGGTGTCCAGGATAAATCATTCTCTGAGCCTTTTCAGTGAATATCAGCTCTCCGGTTGTTGCTCTTGTAACTGCTGAATTTCACAAGGAGCCTGAGATATTCCTTGGTGTTTTCAGGAAGACATATAATAGCTGGAAAAAAAATCCAAAATACGTAGCTCTTCCAGATGGGTGCATTGATTTTATATCACTGCTCAGCTCTGTCAGCCTTGAAAGCGGCTGTAAAGAGCGCCACATGATGCTGTGATGCTGTGAAGTTTATGATGCTAAGATGTCCGTGTTTCTGACATGCATATTAAATACCTTCTAGTGGTAATGCATACAACCCACTTCCATTGGAAGACCACTGATAATCCTCCTGGTGCTGTGATTTATTGTGGAGCCGTAGCTTAAGGAGACCCGTTAGGATAAAATACTCAGTGCTTACTCGATTTTCTAATCATTATAGCTACTTCAGAATCACTCAGTAATGAATCCTCTAACTCACCCCATGAGCTCAGCATCAGAAGTATATTTATATTACCAGCTGGAATACTATGGCTGAGGGAGAGTCTGAGGCATTTTCAGTCACCCTTAACTGTGTTTCTGAGGATCAGTGAGGAGGAAAAAGCTCTCCCTCTTCATGCAAATGACAAATCCTGAACATGAGTTTTTCCTGTATTAATCTGAAGCATTTTGAGCCAGATGTTTCAATACTCAAAAAAATTAAGAAGTTTCATGAACTGCTTCCTCTGTATTTTATGGAGATCAAAACTAAACTTTTTGTAGACTCAAAAATTGGACGTTTTAATTTAAGTTGGATAATGAGTATAAATTTTCAGTGACATCAGTGGGAGCTGAAAGTGAGAGTCCTGCAGCAAGATGACAAAGGTGGGAAATTTTACAGCTTGCAGATATGTACATACCCTTTATCTCAGTTATCAAACTAGAAATCCTGTTTCTAATGGAAATGCAGTATCACTGAAAATGTCAACCTTTTTATTTCCTGGGAATTCATCCATTGTCCTGCATTAATAGATTCGGTCATAGTCATGTGGGGAATAATTGTGAGACCAATACACTGTAATTATTCTGGATAATCATATTTTCAGATGAAATATGAGGTTGGTTGTTTAGTTATGAACTTGAAAGCCTATGCTGATTGAGGTAGAGGTGTCATTACTGACACACAAAGAGCCTGTTCTCAGTTAGTGGATGCAGAAAATGCTTTTCTGCATTGGGCCTGGTGGAGTGGTTTCAAGTGGAAACATGAGCAAACTTAGCAATTTCTTTCCCACTTTCTTTGCATTTTTATTGATTCTTCTATATCTGTAAAATGCCTGTATTTCTTGAGTACTTAAGGAGTAAATTTACAGTTAATTTCACAACATTATGAAGTAACTTGGTACATTTTGATTCCAGTGAATTTTTTGGTGTTATTTTAAGAATCAGAATTTTAGAAGTGTTCCATTTTGAAAACATAGGTTTGATTTTACATTGAAAGCACTAAAAAATTTTATCTACTCCTTTCTATCTCAGTTTCTCAGTCCAACTGCAGGATTGTTGTGATTCCGAAAGGGATTCTAGAAGTGCCTCAATCTGCTGTTGCAGGGAAACCTTTCTGAACGCGAGTGGATTATGTGCTTCCTAAGGAGTAATTCTTAAAGTCTCTCTTCCATGTCTTATTTAAAACAAAGATTCCCAGAATGAAACAATAAAGTTAATGAAAATCTGTTTAAAATTTAATGACAAAACAAAGTCTAATGTGTTACTGTCAAAGACATCTGGAGTTATCGTATTACATAAAATGGAATTGAGACACCGTCAAAAATAAATTGAGCAGAATTTGCCCCAGAATTTAATGTTGCATTACCTTGGCAAATAAAGTGAAATCTCTTTGTGTGCTTATTACAGACAAAGCTTGGTGACAAACCAGAGGACTAAAAATGCAGTGTTACGGGGCAGGAGGGACTTTAATCCATAATGTGCTCACTCTGCCTATGAGTACTTTCTGTGACTTCTCTGTCATCACAGACAGACTATGTTTGTGTTAGGGAAACTTAGTGCTGTCAGACTGATGGAGTTAGGAATCTTACGTTGCAGGCTTCCCTTTGAGAAGGTAAACATTGGCAGGAGCCTCTTGGCTGGCTTTTCTGTAGAAATTACAGGCAAAGCGCTGAAAGACATAGTAAGGCATGGTGCTGGGAACATGGTTAAATTGTACTGGAGCACAAGGAGCTGTGTTTTGCCTCGACAGGTTTTTAAAAGGGAAGGCAAATCCCAATTCTTATAAAAAGGAAAATCCAAGCGCGGTATGTTGGAGCACTGCAGGCTTTTGCCTCTGCTGTTTCCGTGCTTCAACACCATGTCTTGCCACAGGTCTGTCCATTTTCTGGTTTAGGATGCTATCATTGTAGTCCTGTTAATATTGGGCTGAGACACATTGGCAAGGTAAAAAGTAGAACTGAGTTTAAAATAATTTACGTCTGTAATGTATTTTTCATTTTGTTTATTAGTATTCTGATTCTTCTGTGCTGATTTAATTAAGGCAACACTGATCCTACTGTTTCTTTTGGAAGATGATGCAGCTCAATAACTGTGTGTCTGTCCTGCTTTGGTATTGTGCAGCATAGAGTTTCTCTTAGTCATTTTAGCAAACAGCCTGGCCCCGTAATGTCATGGGATCCTTTTGGTGAATCAGGAGGATTTGCTGGCTATAGAAGAGTGGTGAGACCTCTGGATCTTCTCACACTTTGGAGAGGAGTGTGCAGGAGTTACCCTGACATGCTGTTACTGCAATGCATAAATACCATTTTGTGGGGGAAGATCTGAGCTCACAAGATGTAAAAGTGTCAATTCTCCTTGCTTCGGGCAAAGAAATGTCCATGAGATCAGAAGCAAGCCTCTTGAAACCGGTAGGAAAAGACATGATCCAGAGTATTTTGTATTTTAGGAGTGGGCTGTGCAGTTAAGCTGCTTTTCCTGCCATGATTAGCACCCCAGTGTTGACCTGTTATTCACTCAGCATGGCATTTCTGTCTAGTGATAGATTTGGGTACTTGGTGTGTCATCCTATACCTACTTGTCCAGGCTGTCAGAATCCCTTTTTATCAACATTTTAAAATTATTATTGTGATGTTAATTTCCGTAATAAAACCAGTAATAGTATCCAAAACAAATTTAGAACAATGCTTTCTAAGCAGAATATTTTTGCTGGGCTTGGGCTGCTTATCAGCAGGGTATCAGTAAGCAGTGCTTGGTGCTTTTGAGCACATGGCTTTGATGAGAGTATGCAAGATACAGGCAGCTCTGATTTAGAAAGTGCACTCAGCCTCTCTGTTGTTAGGCTTGTTTCAATTTAGTGGCTTGATTCTTTGATAGGTGAAGTGTGTTTTATCAGACCGTTCTGTATTATTAAAGTCAAGCACAACACACTGCAGCAGTTAATATATTATCATTTCTCTCCTTTTAGTCTTGCATGTGAATATGTGTTTTGTTTTGCAGGTACCATGTTTAAGGGCATATCTTTTTCTCAGCACCCTGTTAACACAGATGCCTTCTTTAGCCTCTACAAATAGCTGATAAATTCACATGTTCAGAATGAGGAGATACTAATTTCTCCTATGGCAGCTTTGATAAGTAACCTCCTTGTTAAAATCAGTAGTGCTGTCTGTGTAAGAGCTGCAGTGAGGTCTCTATACTTAATATTTTTGGTGCACTCTGAATGATGCCAGCATGTTTTTAACCTTACTGAAGTCATTTCATGCTTCTGTAATTCATTGGCTTTTTAGTGTATTTATAGAAGCTATTTTTTCCAGCACTGCAGTAGAAATGATGAGAGCATCTGGTGAAATCCATCACATCTTGTCGAACAACCTCTTAAAGGTTATTCTAAGATAGATGAAATAGGAAGAAATAACCTTGGTAATTGAGCCTTTCCCCCTTTAGATGCTTCCACCAATATTTTAAGGGCTTTAGATATTTAATATAATTAGAGTACCATAAGTGTCACCACTGTGCTTTTCTGCGATGCAGACCGCCTAAGTTAACTATGAGAGCTGTAAAACCAGAGACACATTTCAGCTTGCACTTAGTTCCAGGGAGCTCTGCTTCTAACCTCTTGCTTTACTGTAACATCATAAAGAATGCATGTGAGAGCTTTAATTTTTCTAACGGAAATTGTCTTTCGGTTCTGGAGTTCTCTAGTTTCTGTGGCATTCCAGACCAGTCTGTGTAAGCAGATCCACAAGTGGACTGCATTAAGTGCCTCAGTCCAAGTGTGTGACAGGATACCAGGTTTGAATAGGAAGACAGTGACTTACCTGAGTTTAGGTTAAAGCCACATAAGGGCCCTATACTGAGCTGAGAGTTGAGCAATGGTTTTGCTCCCTCTTGGCTACATTATGTCCCTTCTCTTGCTGCAGCTGAGCATAGATTTATGCAGATGCTGGCTTCACATCACAGAACTTGCTTCCTCCCAGTCTCTAAGTTGAGTGGTGGCTGGTTCACTCGGAATGTGGCCTTTCTCATTATCCCTGATCAGGAGTTCCTAAATACTCATGTTGCAGGTCAGCTGGTTTGAAGGCTGTTGGGTGTGACCAATGCTGGGACTGTATCACAGGCTGGGGGGAGGAGGACATCTGGGGGAGAGCAACCTCTCCTCGTCTTGCTACATCTGCAGCAGGAAGCCTGTAGTGAGGTAGTCCTATGCTTTAAGGGTGTAATTTGTAAGGATCTAATCTGTGTAATCTCTGTAAGGATATAACTCATCTAGTGCAGATTTGGGTGCCAGACAACTCTGTATTGATGTGTGCAGGGGATGCTTTCTGGTGTTCACCTTCCCATCAGTGTGGAGGTGGACTCTGTTACAGGCATACCCTGAGCCTTGGCTGCAAGGTGTTGTGGAAGCAAGAAAGCTATAGTTTGTTGACATTGGTATTTGGAAACCTCCCTGAGGTGGTGTTGACAGCAGCATCTGTCTGGAGTGACAGTGCAGAGTAGCATGAGGATTGTTGGCAGGTCAGAAAACTGAGAAATACCCACCCTGTGCTGGCATGGACATGTCATCTCTTCCTTAATCTTTCAGTCTCTGAAAAGTGATGCCAGAGCAGTTTAGATGGTGATTGCAGACTTGCCAGTTTGCGGTGCTGTGGAGAAACTGAAGGTAAGGCCAGAGTCACTTACAGAAATGTGATCAGCATATTTCTATTTGAGGAGCCCACATTCCTGCACTCTTCAGCTTTAGAGGGCTGTGTCCTCAGCTACTGTAAATGGCTTTAGCTGCTTTGATGTTAGTGGAGCTGGAGCTGGGCATATTACCAGCTGAGCATTTGACCCTAATGCTGGCAGGCAGCCTTCAGGCCACTGAGTTTATTTAATACATGAAACAAGGCTGCAAGATAGCAACTGTTTTACCTGTTGGTATTTTCCACAGCGAAAAAAAGAGAAGGGTTTGCCTTTTACCTTCACTTGCAAGAGATTTTCATTAAGTCCAACCACTACTCAGTGTCTTGTTCCTACCTCATCTTGGCCCTACACGCAACATTTTTGCTCCTGTTTGAGTCAAACTCACATGCTGATAAAGAAATGATTTAGCATTGGATATGAGTAAATGGAGGAAGCTGGCTTTGGGGAATGTGTTAAAACACGTTCTGATGATGGAATTGGGATTCCCTTCGCTTAGGCATCTTTAGATACACTGACCTTCTATCCTTGTTGGAATGACAGTTCCCTGTGTTTCTCTTGTGCTTATTAACCATTTTGCTGGGAGGGTTTGAACTGAGGGATGACAATAATTGTTTGGGATACATGGAGTTTTTTGTGTGGAGTTTTTCCCCAAATCAGTTCCAGGTACACTTGCAGGATGCAGTCTTACTTGAAGCCTACCAGACTGACCAGTCTCTGAGATCTGTCCTAGTGTGTAGCCGGTGGGAGGGATGAGAGAAGTTAGTAATTAATTTGTCCCTTCCCTCTCCGTGCTGTTTGCTGTCCCTGTACATATGAACTATCAGTTCTAAAGCTTGACTGGTAGGTTTGGACCAAGTGGTTATTTTCTTAAACTAGTCAGTGCTCTGGTAGTTCTGTGTGTCGTGAGGAAGTCTCTTTCTTGGTGTAATGCTTTGTTGTGCCAGCTTCCAAATACAACAGTGATTGTTATATGGATTTTAATAGTCTAAAGAGCAAAGTTTAAAGCTCAGATCCTCTGGACTTTTCATAGAATCATAGAATCTCAGAATGGTTTGGGTTGGAAAGGATGTTAAAGATCATCTAGTTCCAACCCCCTGGCATGGCCGGGGACATCTTCCAGTAGACCAGGTTGTAGGCGTCTTGCAGTATTCAGTGGCTGAAAGCTTGAGGTTAAGCCAGATGCAGCAACATCAACCCTTGTGTTAGATTAGGGGTGCTGGGGATTGTATGTAGATTGAGAATTGTGGGCTGGACCGCGTCAAGAGATACTTTTGGTGCTGCCCCTTTGTCTTTTTTACTATCATCTGTGAGCTGCCAGTGTACATTATGGTATGAGTTGCTCCATGTTCTGCATTAACACTGGAGCTGATGATGTGTGCTGGGCAGTGTGTTCCAGCATCCAGAGGCTGGAGTCCAGGCTGGAACAGGGGAGCCCTTGAAGCAAAGGCGTTGAGGGGGTTGATAGGTCTTCCTTTCACCCCCTCTGGTGTCCTCAGCATGAGTACAGTCTGTGTCTTGCTGGGGTTCTTGTGACTCTCTGAATTTGGCAGGAAGGGCTCTATTTTCTGTGGCAGTTTTAGTGGGGTTCCTCTTACTCTAATCAAGCATGATTACCCTTGTCTCCTCCCTAGGCACTTCAAGCACTGGAAACCCACCTGTGCTTTGCATCTGGCTTCCCTGGGAACAGCTCCTGGCTCTGCTTTGTGTTCCTGTCTCTGTTTCCTGGCAAGGCAATTGCTGTGACTGCTGAAAGGTCAAATGAGGTCTGCTGTTGTGGTTTACTTTTTTCTTGTCACAGTCACCTGAGAAGGTGGTGATCCCCATGTGTCTGAAGGAATTGGAAAACGGTGTTTTAGGAATCCGAAGAACATTGCATTTCTTTCTCCCCTCCCCTTCATTTCCTCTTTCTCTTAATCATCATTTTATATAGACTGCCAGAGGATTTTCGGATGAGCTTTTGGCCTCCTTGTGTTCCAATTACTAGTTTATTGACAATGTTGTCCATATGGTGACCTTGAAATGAAAGCAGTGCAGCCTAACTGGTGTACTGGAGCCTTTTGCTATCCTTAACGCAGAAGAGAAAGTAAAAATATATCAGTGATAAGCATTTTTATTTTTTTCTTACAGGGAGGTTCCTGGGATCTTTCTCATCTCCCACTCTTTCTTTTAGTGTTTTTCCTGACATTTTAATATGAGCATGTATATGAATAAATAAAAGTTCTTCAGGCATTGTATTTTTTTTGCACAGTGCTTTTAGAAAGCTGCTTTTCCAAGAGCCTGTTTGCAATTTTGTCAGATTTTGTTAGAGACTTAGGGAAGGAAAAAGCTTCTCCACTGTTACTTGACTTTACACACTCAGTGGATGCCAGAGTTCAAGTCCTCTAGGAGAAGAGAGATCAACAAAAGGGCACTGCAGTAGTACTTGTTCTCAGTTCCTCTAAGAAGGGTACATGTGTCCAACCTCTATTTGATGGTTCTGGGAGTATTTTATGTTCATAAAGCTGCTCTGCAGCACCCCAGTGATGGAATTGCCCTCCATGAAGAAGGTGAACCTGAGGCCTGGGTGTCACTTAGCTCCTGAACCCCATTCTGCGTATGTGAAGAGGACTGAAAGGTTTCTGGTCCTCTGGGCTCCTGGTGTGGCTCCCAACAAGGTGGGTCTGCTGTGAACAAAAGCTGGAACTTAGGGATGCCCACAACACCTGACTTGTGTAGAAGTAAGCATGTACCCTGAAACTTTAAAGTCTTAAAAGCAGGTATGTACATCATGTGCCAGGTTTTTGAGAAAGGTGTGTGTACTCTTAAAAAAAAAGAACAAAACAACTTGGAAGCTGATGAAAAAGATGGTTGATTATTTTTTCGTGCCCTTAGGTTTACTGGAGATCTGTTTTCTGCCAGATGTTTTGCTGAGCACAAAATAATTTGTGCGTGTGAAATCTGAAGTGTGATTGTTTGTAAATGCAGGATTTTGCATAGTTCCTTGGAATAACAGTATGAAAAACCCTAAAAACAAACCCTGCAAAATTTACCTCCCAGGAGCTGAGCAAAGTCCCTGCTCCTTTTCCTACTGAACTGGCCTCTTTCTCTCAGCCTAAGGTTATGTGTGCAGCAGTCATGTGAAGTGGCAGTTGATGTTTGTGCAGATCACTTAGGCTGAGGGGACCCTGAGCCCTTTTGGATCTCCCAAAAAATGTAATGCACATAAGAATAATTGTTAAAAGTTGGTGAGGGCATTGTTCTGAGCAGAAATGCTTCATTTTGGTATTCTCATTTTGAAAGTTTTATCAGGTTGGAGGGCTTCTTGCACATTTCTTTTCACCTGTTAGTTTCTTCAGACCAGGAATCATGGTTTGTTTTTTTTTTTTTCCCTTAGAACCTTTTTCTTGCCCTTCTCCCTCTTTGAAAGGAAAGAGCAAGGTACTGATCTGACAAAGCCCCTTACTTAGATGTTTGTCAGTGTTTCAGCATCTTGCAGTGGCTTCGGAGGGACAGTAACTGCCCCGTTTAAATAGGCGTAGAGGAAGTTCTGCTCCTCTGTTTGGAAATGACTGTGTAAATGAAAGCAGCTTGACCATTCACATGTCATTCGCATTGAGCATTTGATCCATCGTGGGATCATTTACCAGCTGCAAGGAAAGGAAATCAATTTGTTCAAGCGCACAAACTGTGGAAAGGTTCAAAAGCTTAGGGGCTGCTCCTTATTGTTTGCTTGAACCAAATTTGTGAACTAGAAATACAAGGCTGGGTTTGCTTTGGAAAGCAGTGATTTATTGTGTGGAGTCAATAAACATGTTTGCGCAGGACTCCTTTGGGCATGCGTAGCAGTTTATCTTTGGAACCTACCACAAAAGCATTCATTTCTTCTTATCTCGCACCAGGGGCCAGGGCCAGTTCCACATTTATGTTTCTGTTGCCAAAGAACTGGCTGCAGGCAGAGATGAATTAATGGAGAAATGTTCAGGGTCTTCAGGCATTCAGTGTTTGACCTGTTTCCTACCTGGTCATGCTTCTCTTTTCTCAAAGAACAAAACTCCTCTGGCTTTTTTCCTTTGTTAGCTCCCCAGTGAAAAGGGAAGTGTTCCTGAAGTCTGTTCTTTCATTTCTTTTGTTGTTTAAGGAGTTCAAGTGTGCTGCTGAAGAAAACTCTGTATGAATATGGACTTGATAAATTTGGCTGTAAGATACAGGAGCAGGCAGATTTGAGAAATCCAGGTTTTGTGTGTTTTCTTGCTTAAGGTGTCTTTAGATGACCTGCTTAAGAAACTAGGCTGACATAAAATTAACATCTTTTCTGATGGACAGATTCAAATCTGGTGTGGGATGGTCTAAAATACTGTTCCTTTGCCTGAACTGTTCAGTTCAGCTGCCTGGTGAGCCCCACAAGTTGTTTAACTTGTGAACTTCAAACGTTTTGTGGGTGACTTGAAAGAGATCTTCCTGATAGGGATTTTAGAAGGCATGGGAGGAAGGTGTGCTTTGGCTTGGAATTCAGGTGTGATATTCACTGTTCAGTGACACCAGTTTGGGTATAGGAAAGATGTGGGGGGGATGCCTGAGGATGGAGGTGGTTCCCTACCCATGGCAGGGGTGTTGGAACTATATGATCTTAAGGTCCTTTCTAACCCTAACCATTGTATGAGGAGAGGCATTATTCCTCATAATGAAAGATTTGAGAACAGTCTAAATAGTTTCTCAAAGGGGAGGTTAAGGGGTAATTTGTAGAAGGCTACAGAGGTAACAGAAGTTCTTCTAAATGAAACTCTTCCGTCTGTAAAAAAATGGAGTAGCCAGAAAATGAAAGCTAGGTAAATTCAGCTTAGGCATTAGGTAGACTTTTACTGTGATAATAGAAAATCATTGGAACAATTTTCCAAAGTGTGCTATGAATTATTTGGTATTACTAGAAGTCTTTAAATCATGGTTGGCTTTTTTCCCTTTAAGTTATGCTATACTTAAATTACAGCTTTTGGACCAGAACAAGGATTTCATTTCTTCAGCGAAATCAACTATCAGAGGCCTCCTTGCATTACAAAATAAGGCAAGCTCCATTTCAGTATGACATCTGTGAAAGTACAGTAGCACACAGACAGTGCCATGACAAAGGTGTAGTATTCATCTCACCTACTTTTTAATGTCACACTGAAGGAGAGGCTCAAGTGCCATAATTTTGTCTCTTTACTTCACTCATACTCCTGTGCATGAGTTAGTAGGAGGTTAAAACCACACCTGTTACAGCATTATCATGGGATCATCACAGAACAGTTTGAGTTGGAAGGGATCTTAAAGCTCATCCAGTTCCAACCCACTGCCACAGGTAGGGACACCTTCCACTAGACCAGGGTGCTTCAAGCCCCATCCAACGTGGCCTTGAACACTGCCAGGGATGGGGCAGCCACAACTTGTCTGGGCAGCCTGTGCCAGAGCCTCACCACCCTCGCAGGGAGGAGCTTCTTCCTAATATCTAATAATCATTAAACACTGTGTCTTGATTGCATGTAACTCTTGCTGAAGAAACCATGTACAAAATGCACAGAAATGGGCTGCCAAGCACGGATGGTCTAATCATTTGTGTGCATCTTGATTTGCTCTGGAGCAGGGAAGGGAAAGAAAAGGAGAGGAAAAGAAGGAAAGGACTCCTTCCCACCCACTATTACTGGTAACATCCAGCTGGATTGCAGCCCTTTCCTGTGGGTCATGTTCTCCACTGGCTGGTGTGACTGGCCAAGTGGATGCAGAAAAGTTATGATGGCATAAACCGTATGCAAGCTCAGAATTATGGAGGTTATAAGCTTGTAGCACATTAGAAACACAGCTTGCAATAACAAGCTGTGCAGCATTCTAGCTCCTGGGAGGATTAATTACAGATGGTAGCTGTGACAGCTAAATCAAGTACCTCTAATGTTGTGTAAACTTCATTAAACAAACTCGGTAGCAGGGCTGTAATCTGTGAGAAATGGGAGAGGATGACGAGGGCAGAAAAGGAAAATACTCTGTAGGAGGTTTAAAAAAAATCTGCAGTGTTTAAATCCTCTGAAGCAATTTCTTCTGCCTCTTCTGCTTAAATGGTAGAATTTTAAGCCACAAGCTTTTAAACTTCTTACCTGGTAGAGCCTTAAAAGCTTGGTAGCCTGAATTAATAACAACTTTCTCCTAATACCTGCTAAGTTCCTTTCAGTCCAAGAGTCCTATTTTATCTGATATGCTGTATCCTTCCTGATGTGCTACAACCACATGGATTTGATCATGGAAATCTGAGAGGAAAAAGCGCAGATCTCCTTCCCTGTTGCTGCTGTGGTTGACGGTGGTACAGGGTTTATGGGAAGGAGGCTTTCATTCTAGATTTGGCTGCAAGTTTTAATCTAAAAGCATTTCTGTGCTGGTATCATGAGTGATATTTTCTAGGTTAAAGAAAAGTCCAACACATGCAAGATCACCATGTGCCAGCTCTCGCCAGTAATGTGAGGTTGTCATTTAATGCTGCACTGAATTGCGGGTAACAGTGTGCTGCTGCAGAAAAGGCTGGTCACATTTTCCCTGCTTCCTTTAGGGGCAGAAGCCTGAACCATGGAACAGTGAATACTTCTCTGCTGATGTAGCAAGTTGAATCTGCACAGCAGGGGGGCCCATGCATGGCAGCACTGATGCTGGGAAGCATGAAGAAGGACAGGTCAGGGGACAGAGTTCACGATTAGTTCATCTAGCTTGTAATTTCCCCCTTTGCAACTCAGTTATTGCAGCAGGGAGGAACTCCAGAGCCAATTAAATGAGCTTTTGCCTTCCAGACAGGGGGAATTAACCGAGAAGGAAAAGCTAAGCTTCTGCTTTGAAGCACTTTTGCTTTTAGGGTGCCATGCCTTGGTGGCCAGTGCAAAAAGGTTGTGTGCTTGGTTGGAATCAAAAAGTCAACGTTGTATTAGAGATTTCTGACTGTGTATACTCACAGCTCTGTCCCTTTGCCTGGTTAAAGAATAAACCTTGAAGAAGCTATGGTATATCTAATATCCAAGGGACTATTTTTGTTTCTTTTCCGTCAAAATAACCCTATCGTCTCTCCATCCTCTCCCATATCCTTGTCTGTGACAGTTGCTTTAATGGTGACTTGTGTAGCATTTTGATGCATAAATTCAGGCTTGGGAGCTTGACTTTACTCACCCATTTTGAAAAATTCTTTTGAAAATACAAACTTTCTCTGGTAATTTGGGAGGGTTTAAAAGAGAAACCAGTCTTGCCTAATGTCTCTTTTTGATGTAGGAAACAGTTGTGCCATCTAAACAAAAGTAAATTTGGGGCAACAAAATTATTTCAGCTTTCTTACTGGCAGTAAGTCAGTTGGGCTTTCTTTAAATGCATTTTTGTTTTGAAAGTCTTCTTTAAGGAACCCAGGAGTAGACGGCTGACCCTGCTCTGGCCTGAACATGAATGCTAAGAGGAACTGCTTCTGGTTCCCCACAGTTTAGATGCAGCTGAAGAGATATTTTGGTCTTTGGGCCTCATCAGATAACATGGTAGAGTTTCTTTTTGGTGGCTCACACATATGTTTTCAGGGGAAATGTTTTAATTATTATAATTTATGCTGCAAAAATCCTTTTTCTCTCAATGCTTTTCTACTAAAGGGAGTCCTCAGTGCTGCTCTGCAAATGCTTTGTAGCTGGTTATGCATCCTTCTGTCAGTAGTAAACAGCACAATAACCCAAGACTGCCTGTTCCTACCCTCCCTCTTCTCTTCAGGGATGGCTCAGGAAGTTCACTTGTGTTTTGTGCCCTGTGGATGATTAAGCTTGAGTAGTTTTACAAAGGTGATGAGAGTGAGATCTCTGTTCGCTCATTTTCCAGCAGGGAAGGACATGGCTTTCCTAAGGCCCTGAGTTAGGCAAGTGGCATCAACTTGAGTGCCAAAAGTAATGAAATCATACAAGTCCAACCCAGACGTTTTGTGGCTCTTCTCCCAAAGGGATGGGGGATTTTACCTTTCTCCTGGCTCTGTTGTGGTCTGATAAGTTTACAAAGCCTTCTATTCATTTTTATTGCTCATGGCATGGCGTTGTCCTGCAATTATTAGTGTGTGGTTCCTAGGCACCACCATAGGACAGATTGCTCTTAAACAAGGCTCTTGCCTGGCAGAGGTTGTCCCTTTATAATCATTACTTCTCCTAAAGCTGACATAAAATTATATGTTTAGAGGTTAACAAACAATAATGTCCTTGTTTGCAAGTGGAGGGCATAATAATGGTTTGAACTGTTGTCTCTTCCCTATAACCACTACCTAGTGCTTGACTTCAGTAAGCAACAAGGGCAGAGGCTATTTTATGAGAGAAAAATTATTTTAAGTGGTCCTAAAATCTCAAATCAAAGGAGATGGCAAGTTTTCAGAGGAAGAGTCCTGCTGCAGTAAATACTTCTTAAAGCATGGCTGTTGTTTCTGCATGGTTTGAGTGTTGGGTGGTTTAACTAACAGCATTGCTTTCAAATTCTAAGCTGGTTCTACAGGAGCTGTAACAACGGAAAGGTCTTTATTCCATTTCTTTTTTAAAGAAATACAGCTTTCAGTTCGCTACAGAATGGAATGCTGTTTGAATCTATATTTCTGTGATGAAGTTTTCAGCAAAGAAATCATCCTTTGTGTTGGAGTAGCATGAAAAGTGATTGCCCAAGAAGGATGGGTCCCCAGGCAGGACTCTGATGGTATGAGGGATGTTAAACATGGCTTTGATAATTCTTTCCTGTTACAGTCTGGTTGCATCTTCTTGCTGCTGCCTCCTGCTTTGGGTCCAATGCATAGCTGAGCTGTTGGAGTGAAGCCGTGTTGACCTGAGGTGGGCAGGGGGACGAGCAAGTGCTGACTAGGTGCTCTCTGTAGGTCTGTAAAACTCAGACTATTTCTTGAGCAGGAAGAGATTCTTCTACAAAGTATGGACAGAAAAAAGATGAGAAATCTGACTTTCCACATGTTATTTATAAATTTGGGGATTATAAAATTTGCCTGTTCTCCACTGCTCTTTCCTTGAGCATACTGGCAGATTCCAGGGATGTAATTGCAAAGCTTAAGTCAAATAAAACATTTTAAGGTCGCTGTGATGCAAAAGTATAGCATTTCATATGCATGTGGGCAACTAAATTGTTCTTCAGATGATAAAAGTTATGTGTAGTTTCAAGTTTTGCCTTAGGAGTTTTAGGAAAAGCTTTTTAGTAAAAAACTGAGGTGATGAAACAGGGAGGAAGGATCCAATTCTGAGAGTTCAGAATTCCACAAGGTCAGAGAGGTAAGACTGATAGATAGGGAAGAAGTTTGTCCTTGTGTGGGTGGTGAGGCCCTGGCACAGGTTGCCCAGAGAAGCTGTGGCTGCCCCATCCCTGGCAGTGTTCAAGAAGGTGTCCCTACCCTTGGCAGGGGGTGGAACTGAATGAGCCTTAAGGTCCCTCCCAACCGAAATCAGTCTGTGATTCTATGATTAGTATGTACAAACATTTAGTCTCCTGCATTTCTTTTTTGGATGCTTTATACATAAAATGAAGGACTGTAAGGATTGAAGGGAAATTTGAATTATTAAAACCTGATTTACACCCTGGTAGGACTCTCTGAAATTTCTCTCTGTATCTGTGGCTGCTGGAGGAAAAGGCATCTTGAGCTCTTTGAGGACTCAAAACATTTGAGTGTTTAGTAGCTGTAACAGTTGGCAAAAAAAATACAATGTTTCACATGTGTCAAATTGAAATCAAAAGACATGACCTGTAGCAGTCTTACTTGGTATTCAGCACTTCATAGCACGTTGTCTCCTGCCTGATCTATCTGTGCATTTGGCCTTTTTTTGTATTTTTAAACTTCCTGCTGTTAGGAATTGTGAACGTAAGCCAAGAGAGATTTTTATATTAACTACACATGCATAAATGGGCACAATGTAGACTTTTTAACAATAGGCAAAGGAATAACTACTTACAGTGTTATTGTGTATAATTGCATTAACTTGTGCTGAATGCTGCAAAGATCTAACTTGAGTCATTATTCCTGTTCATCTTTTGATATCTGATTCATTAGGGTAAGGAATTTGTAGGCCTGCAGGATCAAGGACTTGTTCTGCCCAGAGCTGATCTTGCTGAGACCTGCCCATCTCAGAATAAGGGCATCGTGTCGTAACACTGGTGCTCACTTATTTTGTGTGTGAGGTATGTGTCAAGCCCAGGAAATACTTTTCCGTAGATGCCATGAAAAAGAAGATTCCTGGATAAATCTTAGGTTCGTGATCATCTATTTAACACCTTTTTCTTCCTGTTACTTGGAGTTACCTGTGTTGTTTTAAATAGTGCTTGCTCAGATGAGATATTTTCTAAAGAGCATCTTATACTGAAGGTCATTATTCACAAGAATTGCAGAGCTTATTCTGTCTTTTTGTTCTCATATCAGTTGCCTCATCTTAAGGGTATTCATGGTAACAGAAAAATTTGGCGTAGACCTCAGCTTCGTTTTTTGCTAAAAACGGTCTTTTTCCTTAAAGTGGGAAATAGCTGCGTCTTGTGAAATACAAGTGGATCATTCATTGTGTGTTGAGAACTAATTCTGTGATTAGGAAACAGGAATAGCACTAAGTGACTTTTGGAGACTATTCTTCATGCAGAGCCATGACATCTTATAAATTCTGCTTGTTGCTTACGCTGTGTGAAGGTACTTTGTGTGTGAAATGTCTAGCACAATGAACAGATGACAGAATAGAATGAAGGGTGCAGGGTTACAAAATACCGGCTTACAAATATTGCCATCTCTTCAATGAAAAGCTGAGATGTAAATCACCATCTAGGTCAGATGGCAGTCTGCTTTTATGAAGAGCCGTGGATGGGATCACAGGTACAAATGTACCAAAAAGGGGAGACTGCCACACATAGCTGATTGCATGAAGGCATCCGTGGTGAGCTTGCCTTATCTTCTTCAGTCATGACTTACTGCATTTCCCTGTGAAAGACAACCCTGACAGCATTAAAAGAAAATGTAGCTAAAATCATGCATTTTCGTGATTGTCAAGTGCAAAATCTAGTGTTCTTTTTACCATCAAGGAAACATTTATGTTAGGTGACTGAAGACTAGGCAGACTTACTGCGATCAGGTTAATCCTTTTGTATTGAATCAAGTTGTGATGTCTTGTGCTTTGAGACTACTCCAGGATATGGGCAAGATTCAGAAAATTCCTTTGTAGCTATTTCTGGGCATAAAGCAAGAAATCATCCAAGAGAGCTTCTGTGTTTTCTTGACCATCATCCCTAGGGATACGCTGCATAAACTCTAGGAGACTTGGATTCATTCTGCCTGTTGGACATCCTTTTTGTTGATTTGGGTTCTGCTGTAGACCTTTGTCTTTGGCAGAGCTTGCACAGAAACATCATCTAGGCATTAGCAGCTGGTAATAATAAACACTACCTTTGTTATTCATCTTTGTTCCTCAGCTTCTTGCTTTATTAAGTGACCCTACATGTGCTTCTCATGAGGTACCTTTTACATGGGAATTTAAAAAAATCTATTTTTGATTGGTTTCTTCTTGAAGTGTCTGTTAAATGTTTGTTGGGGTTTTTTCTCCTTAATTTTTGAGTCTTTTGATTGTGGTGCACTGCTGGGAACTGTGTTTCTCTCTGGAGTTCCTTTGGATTCTCAGAGAAGTGAAACTCCAAACCCAAATACCCAATTCAGCTTTCATTTTAGAAACCATGCTGCTGAAATGGCAGCAGAAGATGAAATAGGCTGTTATGAGTGGGTTGGGAGCTGATGCAGGCTGGAATGTGCAGAGTTAGATTTCAGCAGATGAGGTTTTCCCCGTTACGTATTTTGGCTCCTCTTTGTCTGAAAAATGAATTTGTGTGAGAGGAGAAGGTTCTCTAGCAAGAGGTAGGTGTGAGCAGAGGTTATGCTTGATAACCAGCTCCAACTTGGGTGTCTCTGCATCTATATCTCATGTTTCCACTTCATATTTTCCTGCAGATATCTGGGACAGTTTGTTTCTCAGAATAGCTGTTGGTACCAAGCACAGGCAGGTACTGCATAGTAGTGAAATCTCTTAGATGTAAGAGTGTCATATTGCATGATGCTTTTCGAATGGATGAGTGCCAGAGAACCTTCACATCTATAATCCTACCAGAAACAGGTCTGAAAAGACCATTCCTTTGACTTCAGCAGTGTTCAGTGGTTCTGTCTGTTCAAAGCATCCTGTGAGTCCTTGCCCGAGGCAAGCCTGCTGTCAGACTTAAGGTCTTGCCTTGCATTTTGATGACAGAGAACATCAAAATGTTCTCTGATGAGAACAGAGAATGCAGAGTGGTGTTGTGTGTGTTCTTTGTGAGCACCAGTCTTTGTTTTTAAATCTGTCTGAAAAGTCCTGCTGCAGTCTTAAGAGGTGAGAGGACAGCAGTAAATGTAGATCATCAAATTTGAGATCCCAGTTAGGACTCCCCACCTCACCACCCCCAGAAAACTTGAAAACATGGGTTCTTTGGGAGCGTTTCCAAAAAGCCTTTTGTCAGTATAGTTTGGTACTTGGGAGTCAGTTCTTTCTTCTTTTTTTTTTCTTGCTTCAGGAAGACTAAACTAGGTTTTCTAGCCTTTTGGGTAAACCTCGTCTTAATTCGCATTTGTCTTACCTGCCTTTGACTGTGGGAAGCTTCAAAATGTCTCTAATTAGGGGAAACCTTTATATGAAAAGCAATTAAAAGAGGGTTGTTTCTGATGAGGTTTTGACACTAGTGCTCATGCTAGGAGTGCAGACTTGAAGGAGGAGGGTACTGTGCTCTGTGGGACTGAATAACTGGAAGGGTTTGATGGATCTGTTTAGCCACCGGAATATGTTTTGCTGCTTTGGGCAACAGTGAAATTACTGTTGGTTCTGCTGTATTTTTTCACAGCCCTGCATGGTGGGAGGTAGCACACAGGAATGTCAAGGAAAGGAGCCTCAGAGTCCTGGTTATTACTGCTTAGGTTCAAATAAAGCACTGACTGCTGAGCAAGCCACTTTACAGAGTCTTGCTTTAGATACCTCCTCACCCATAACCATGGTATTTGTCAGGAAAGGGGAGCCAGGTGGGTTTGAAGACTTGGCAGGCAGCATAGAAAGCTGGTTTGGGGAATGGTTGGGTGTAAGTGTTCACAGACTTCAGTCAGTAGAATATGGTGTTGCAAAGAGTCTTATTAATCCCAGCTGCACTGTTTGTTTGACCAGCCTCAAATCAAATTGACCTGTGCCTTCCTTTAGAAAAAAAATGCTGAGCACTTACTCAGATGAAGTTATGGATGCCTGTTTCAGCACGGACAAGTGTGAAAACAAGCGTTACAACTCATACTGCTGTGGTTGCTGTGATGCATTTAATTGCAAGTTCTTGCAAGTAAATGACTTTTTAGATATCTCGCAAAAGAATTAAATCCTAATGGCCTGACCATATGAATCAAAGCCCTGTGACAGCTGAGTGGATGGTAATGGTTCCCTCAGTCGCTGGAGATGTAAACAGACACTTCAAACACCATTTCCTCTGCAACTGTGCTTTAACTCTGCTTGTAATTGAAGGATTAGTTGTCCTGAACTTAGCCAGATATGAAGAGGGAATGAGAGACGAAGAGAGGAAGCCTGTACTTGCTCATACGTCTGCAAGATGCTGAACACACAAAGATCAAGTAATTGAGACATGCCAAATGTTTACACAGGGGCATTTCTAGTGCCCCCATCCTTCGCAGGGCTGAAGTTCAGTTTGCCCGAAGGATAGGATGAAATGAGATGATGTAGAAAATAAAACAGGGACTTGTTTTATTTTGTTTATCTGGGGGAGAATCGAAGCAGGGCAAGGTGCAGCTTTGATGCAGGGTCAAACGTGGGGTTTAAGTGCAGCTTTTGGTTTTGATTCATTAGCTGGAAGTAGAGGGAGGAGAGCTTGCCCTGATAAACACCAGCAGGAGTAATTGGTTTGTTGGGAGAGGAAGAAAATCTAGCAGTGGAGTAAAGAGTGCATTTCTGCTGACTTTGTTGGACTCTAGTATTCAAGAAGTGAGGACTGATGCCTTTATTTCTGCATTGCTCATTGACAGATGCTAAAATGGCCTTCAGAGGGGCAGTTGTCTGCCATTACCCAGTCCCTTTTAAAGAATTGATTGTGGAGCACTTTCTCTTGTTCCTCTTTACGGCTTTGCTCAAAGGCTTTTTTTCTGAGCTGGCATATCGGTGATCCCCTTAGGAGGGAGGTGGTTTTGCTCACTATTATAAATTACCTCTTATCTATTAGAACTTTGATGCCTGCTTAGGTGTACAGAGCAGCCAGTGTTCCTGAATTGCCAGCAAATATATTTGGATCCGAGAGAAAAAGTTTGGAGGTTTTGCAGTGATCAAGCAAACTGTCTAACAGTACACTAGTTAATCTAACAGTACACTAGTTAATCATAGATGCCTAATACTTGCATTTAAACAAATGTTAACAAGAGGCATATTGCAGCCGAACCTTCCATAGACAGCTTAGTTTTGGCTGCTCCTGTCTGTTCTGATGGAAGTGCTTTCTGGGGATCACAGATCACTTCATCCTCTTAAGATTTTACTTGGTTTTGTCTACGCTGCTGAAATTGTTATTTAAGGGTGCACTTATTTCCAGAAGTGATTTAGACTTGTATGAAGTAAAGCTGATACTACCAGCTCATTTTTTGAAGGCCACCGGACAGGAATGACCATTATTCATTACCAGCTTGCTCGAAACAAAAGTGGAAAGCTCTATTTTCCTGCCACTTCCCTAAGAGGTATGGTTCCCTGCTGCCTCTTTCCTTTGAATTTGTGAAATTTGCCATTACAATGAAGCAATGGATGAAATACGAGTATTGGGTGTGACAGGCTGCTCCTCTTAGGACCTCCATCTCGCATTAATCGCTTTCCTTGTGCCTCTCTATAAAATTTAAATGACATCTGGAAGGAAGGGACTTGCCAGACCCATCCCTCTGAAATATTAAAGTTGTTTTACATTACATTGGCATTGCTTTAATCAAAATCTCAGCTCTTGGGATGGAACGTGTGACCAGCTAAAATTTAGGGCACAGCATCCATGGAGACATTTTGGAGAGAAAAGGTAATAATATTTTTTACCATAAGCATGTTTGAGCTTTAGATTTCCTTCTAAGGTGGACAAGATAGTTCAGTGGATTTCTTCAATATGTTTTTCCTCAGAGGAATTTCAAGTCAGCACTAAAATTTCATCTCCTTTCAGAATGTTTTTACATTCTGGGAAATTTTTAAATCTTAAAAGATTCGGAGACTTTGTAATGTGAAAATATTAAAGACATTTGAAGAGTGAGATGGCGCCAAGGTGGCCAATTTTGGATTTTCCTTTTGTCACACTGTGACTTTCCACAGCTGGTAAAGTTTTGAAAAGTTACAGGAAGTAGCAGAGCTGACCAACGAAACAAGTGCAGGAGCAAGTGGGAAAGGGTCCATGAAGTAAAATGCCCTGAATATTGAGAATGTAATGAGTGATGGCAACAAGAAATGCTAAAAATAGCAAGGAGAAAAAAGAAGAAGTGAGAGGAAGGAAGGCCTTCATGCGAAGATGGGGAAAATCTAAAGCATTTGAAATACCTTCTGACACTATTGATTTTTCTTGAAGATACTTTGCCTTTTTGCAAACCAGCACCTTGCCAGGCATCTGAATTTCAGTTCAGCAACTTGAGTGCACATAGTGGGGCTTGCTGAGGTCACAGTGTAAGGCTGGATTAACATTCCTAACAGGCTCTCATTTGTGGATAGTCTGTGTGATCTTTCCTTTTCCCTGACCATGTGGTAGGAAATATGTGCTGATGATTCCTAGCAGGTGACGTAGCTGGAGGAGATGATCAGAAGTGCCAGTCCCTTTTCTTTACCCTGGTCATGGCTTGGAGAGCCAGCAAGGAGCCTGGGGGCCTGTCTGCAGTCCTTCTGCCCCAGGTTTTCTTTCTACTTGCTCATGGAGCCAGGTGTGTTCACTTTAGCATGGCAATATGAGTAAAACCCCATCCTTTCCTAGCATCATGGATGACATATTTTCATTATGTCTGTAGACCCAATGTGTAAATGCAGCTGTAATAATATATGGATGACTCTGCTACAGAAGTTATGCTTTGGTAGCTAATCTTCTTCATAGAGAGGAGACTCTCTTATTCTATAAAACTCTATTTTCACAGTGCAAATTGTGGGGTAGGGAGGAGTGGGGTGGACGTGATGTGACTTGTGCATGTAGCTCATGGGCACTTTAATCTTGGTATACTGTGTCTGCAGACATGGGAGTGGTACTCAGGATAATCATACAGGTAAGAGTAGTAAAAAACTGTGCATTGGCTTGCTTTCAAGCCAAGTGTGCTCTGAGCTATGCTCCAGAATTCTGTATCTCTCTGTTCCTCTTCAGTGAATGGAAAAACTGCAGATTAATAATGGGATAAGAAGCAATTTTTACCACTCAGTAGATCCCTGTTTCCAAGCACAATGTGTCTTGCCTGTCTTAATGTGTCTCAGCCTGGTTGGGATTGGTTTGAGATAGGGAATTTAGGATCTCCCTTGAGGAATCTGCTTTTGCAGGGAGAGCCCTACCTTCCTTGAGGCTTTCATCAAGCATCTTTCATTGGCTGAAAGCAGTGGTGTTGCGTACAGGCATCCTTCCTCAGCACCACGCTGCACTTTGTAGGCTTTGAAAACATTTGGCACCACTTTGAAGGTGGGGAGAAGCTGAGGAATTTTCAGTCTGCTGTGTTGAGAAGTTTGTTAGGTTTTGCTTTTAGTAACCTCCAGTGATTTAGGAGTCTCTTCTCAATCTGATGCTGCCTGGTGCACGTTTTCAAGAGGAGGATGCTATATGACTGTGTTCTGGCTTCACAGATGCATTTCCCACTTGGTCTAGCTGCTGTTTTAATACGTCTGTTATTGCACTATTTCTGTTGAATCTTTCAGTGCTTGTGCAAAGATGGTCGCATGTTCCTACAGACGATCATAAAATGAGGCAACACTGCTGGATGTGCGTGTTACAGTCTTATTACCACCAATGCCAAACCGTGCTGGGTCATCGTACCTGAATCTAAACCTGCGTTGAGGCACAGAAACAATGTTAGTCCAACTATGGGGTATTACATGGTTATCTTTAGGGGTTACTGCCTAGACAGAGAAGATTGCTTGGACCCTTTGGCAAGGGAATGATGGCAGCGCACTGCCCTGTGCAAAAATGTTCTTGCTTATGCTCTTGGGTGGTAATTAGCATTACGTTTATGATAGCTTCTTTCAGGCTTTCTCAGCTTTCAGAATAAAGCCATAAACCTGTACTTCAGGTCCCAGAACGTGAAAGCAAGATTAATAGCGAGGCTTAAACACTTGTCGGGTGGATTTAAAGTGCAGTATTTACTGCAGTATAGAAGAAAGCACTGAAATACTTCATGTTCTCAAACCACTGAAAAGCAGGCTGCTCACCATGGCTGTACATTATGATGGTTTCTTTCAAGAGACTTAAACCACATTTCTCGTGGTGCTGAGTAGGAAGCATTAGGCACAAGTTTAAGGATGTGAGTTGGGATGTGCTTCCCATTGTTTCTTCATTTACTCTGGGCATCTCACAAAAAGAAAAGTTTCTTGGGCTCAGATGAATAATGGCCATCTGGAGAACATGACTCGAAGATGGGAACAGCCCATGGTTTATGAGGACAGCTGATAACACTAGAGCTCTCTAACTGTGGGGTGGCTCTGCAGCTGAGGTAAGATGGGAACCATTCGACTTGTGTTGATGCAGTTCAAGAGCTGTGCAGCATCTGGGCGCTAAGGAACCAGGAATTCATGGCTGTTTCCCTGCAGGTGGGAAAGAAGTGAGCCTGGCTGTGAGCTTCACTCCGGTGACTCACATTACTTTCCTTTTTTCTTTTTAAGATAAAACTATCTAAAGTTGCAGGGAAGAGGCCAAGGCTGGATGGGGCTTTGAGTAACCTGCTCTAGTGGAAGGTGTCACTGCCTGTGGCAGGGAGTTGGAAGTGGATGAGCTTTAAGGTCCCTTCCAACCCAAACCAGTTTGTGACTTTTAAGAACGTGGCCTATGGATGTCAAATCAAATGATGAATGCAGGTGTTTGGAGAAATCCATCATGCTGTTGTGCATAGACCTTGTGAAAGTGACAAGGCAGAGGAGTGAAAGAAAAGTACTGGAGAGGATATTTTGCCTTCTTGCTTGTCTCTGGTGTTGGCAGTAAAATAGAGTTATTTGTCTTGAGCTAATCCTAATGTCATTAATAAAGTGAGCACTCCTCCCTGGAGTTGTATCATCTATTCCTTTCACAGTGTTGCATTTACAGATGTCCTGCACCGTCTCTGCACTGTATCACCTGTCTTAATTACAGTCCATGGCAGATGCTTCCAGGTATCTTATGATAGTGGAGATGGTTGATTACAAGTTTCTTTCCACCTCAGATTCCTTGCATTCTCAACTGTAATTTGTTACACTGTCTTTACAGGGCACCCCAATGAAACTTGGAGTGTGTTTCATTTTAACATCCTTCAATCTAACAGGCATGTGGATCTGCAGTATTCAAATCAACATTTATTTGTATGTTAAGGTCTTATTTCTCCCCTTCCAGATTATCAGGTGGTGACAGGTAAATATCCTACAGAAAAGAAAATGAATTCAGTAGTCTTGCATCTCCCAGTTCAGTTTTAGTTTTTTGCTGGGGGTAAAAAAGGGGAAGAAGAGGAATAAAAAATGTAATAGAATATTTGTCTGAATCCCCTACCCTTTTTTATTGTCAGGTTGTGCTTTATGTACATGCTGCTGATTTGAAAAGCATGGGAAGTCACATGTAGACAGACGTGAAAGTCTTAGAAGCATCAAGATGGAAAACACCCATAGCTGAGGTCTTTGAGAGAGATGGTTGCACTGAAAAAAGGCTGAAAGTACTTGTCAGGTCTTTTAGTTCTGGGAGTTCTTTGTGCTTCACAGCAGTGTTCTGAGATACAGGTCTTGTGCAGCCAAGGATTAACCTACTTTTCCTTTGGAGGTCTTCTTCCTTATAACTGAGTTCATCCATGCAGTCAGGTAGGTCACATTCATACATTTCATGGGATTCCTATAGCTCTAGGAAGCCTCCAGGCTGCTGATCACATTTATGGCACAGTGTAAACTGGGCAATATGAAGGTGGGGAATCTCTTTAAGAGTTACAGCTGTGTGACTGGGGAACCTCTCCTCCCTTCCATTGTAGCTCAGACTGGCCGGGACAAGAAGTAACCCCAGAGTGTTTTTCAAGGTAAGCTTGCTTCAGAGACTACTTAAGAACCTCCAGAAAACAATGTGCACTCAGATTACAGAGCTACAGTGCTGCATACACCCCACAGGTATCACTGACCACTGGATGGAAGTTGTTGCTGTAGGAAGTCCTTGATGCTGACCATGTGCTGGGATTACAGAAAGGGATCAAGTATTTTACGTGGCTCATGAGCTGGTGCTGATCAAACTGTTTAAGGGCTATGAAATCTCATATCTGTGGGTCTAATGCTATCTTGAGCTAGTAGGCACCCAGGTGGGCCTTTGTGGTAGATAGGTATCTGTTTGCTGCAGGGTTGCTTGTACTTAGCTTTGGACCATCAGATGCTCTCCACTGTCTCGGAGCTGAGCTCTTCACTGTCTGGGATGACCTCTGCTTTGGTTCTGTACGCTGCATTTCGTTTTCAGCTGATGACATTAGATGACTCTAGGCCTTCTTAAGAACACCCTGTTTTCTAGACCACATTGCACCCATCACCGCGCCAAGCCGTTTGATGTGTTTGGAGGGGACAGTAGTATTTGCTTCGTGACAGTTGCTTGGACAGTGTGTTTAGTCATAGATGATGCTGAAGTGTTACTGCTCAGCTGCTCTGCACTAATTGGAGTTAGCACAAACTTGGGTCAGGAAGAAATCAGCCTAAATGTGAAAGAGAGAGACCAAAAAATGCAAATACTTGTTTTTCATGTGAATTGGGGTGATACTTCTGATTTTTTTACTCTGAGTACCTAAGTAATGGCAAGGTGTACAAAATGCTGGGGCAGTCATCCATGCAGCAAGCTGTTAGGTCCAGTTTTGTTGTGACTCTTCAAATGGTGTTGTCCATCCATGTACTTGGAAAGGACGGACATGAAACATCCGCAGAGGAGGTTGCTTGTGTCACTTCTCTTAAATACCTTCATTCTTCAGGGAAGCTGTGAATCATTCAGGATATAGGTAGCATGTCAAGCATGGGACTCTTCCCAGACTTTCTCAAAGTAAATGCAGATGAAGGAGAACTAAAAACCATGTCAAGTTCCTGGAGGAACCTGGGGTTAAAAGCATTGTGGAGGTGTTTCTTAAGCCGCATAAAAACTACCTGAGCAAAATCTGGAAAAATGGAGATGGGGGGCTAGAAATTAAAACTACCTGGGCTCTGTAAAAGTTAATCTGTTTCATACCTTCCTTAAGAAGGGGAAAAAAAGGAAGAAAATTGCAAAGAAGAGTTATGGCTTATCACAGTGTTGTTATTAAATTTGTAATGAGGCAACAATTATTTCTAGCCAAGCGTGAAGTAGCATGACAAGAACGAGCTCACATCATGTCAGTGAGCAATCTTCAGACTGGCAAATACCCGTGGCAGCACTGAGAGTGATGTGATGAAAGCTCTCTGTTACTCTCTTGTCTCTGAATGCATGTGGACATTTATGCCTGAGGCTTTATGTTCCCAAGAGCTGTACGTTGAAAAACACATTAGCAGGCCTTCATTTAAGCTTATTAAGAGAGCAGAAAAAAAAGTGGTTAACAAAAGCAAATTCTTAGGTGTTATTTTCAATAATATTCAGCCTATTCTTGCATGCCTGAAGATGGAGGGAAGATGCTTTTTCTTCTTAAACCTGAATTTAAGGGATGCATATGTTTTGCCTCTGCTAAATATTTCCATAGAGCAGCTTATGTAGATTCAGACAGCACTACAGTGAAGGAATGAAGTGCTTTGATATAAAACTGTCTCTTTTTTAAACAATGAGCATCGGAGAGATTTAAGGACCACACGGTCTGTTCTCAGGAGTCTAAATAAGTGCTTGTGTACATGGTCTTTCTTACTCTTACAGCTCCAGTCGCCGTTACAGGCTTGCCATAGAAATTGTTCCCAAGCTTTTACTGCAGATTTATTCTGAGCAAGATGTTAAGTATGGAGGAGGGGGTGAGAGAGAAAAATTCATGTGCATGAGCTATCGAGGTTATGGTAATCTTAGTCCCTTAGCTTGCATCTATTCTGGACAGTCAAAGTTTGTAAAACTGGGGTTTGTTTTTTTGTCATAAAGGGAGCAAAGTGGAGAGATGTGCATAGTATGGATTATATTTATTTTCAGAGCAACTCCTGACATTATATCGAAATTACATGAGCATTACATGAGCTGGCTTGTGACCAGGCAGCCAAGAAGGTCAATGGGATCCTGGCCTGTATAAGTAATTGTGGCAGCAGGGCCAGGGCAGCAATCATCCCCTTGTACTGGGCACTGGTGAGTCTGCACCTTGAATTCTGTGTTCAGTTCTGGGCCCCTCACTACAAGAGAGACATAGAGGTGCTGAAGCGGGCCCAGAGAAGGGCAACAGAGCTGGTGAAGGATCTGGAGCACAAGTGTGATGAGGAACAGCTGAGGAACGGGGGGTATTTGGTCCGGAGAAGAGAAGGCTGAGGGAGGACCTTATCGCTCTCTGCAACTACCTGAAAGGAGGTTGTAATGAGGTGGGGTTGATCTCTTCTTCCAAGTGACAAGTGACAGGACAAGAGGAAGCGGCCTCAAGCTGCACCAGGGGAGGTTTAGATTGGATGTTAGGAACAATTTCTTCACCGGGAGGGTGATCAGATATTGGAAGTGGTAGAATCACTGTCCCTAGAAGTGTTCACAAACCATGTAGATGAGGCCCTCAGTGGTATGGTTTAGTGGCGGTATGGTTTAGTGGTGGTCTTGGCAGTCATGGGGGAATAGTTGGACTTGATGATCTTAAGGGTCTTTTCCAACCTACTTTATTCTATGATTCTAATGCATTGAAAAAATTAGTATTACTTCAGATAGGATTACAGGACTTTAATTTTAAATAAATATTTCTTTTGCCATGGCCTTTTCTGCACTGCTTCTAAATAATGAAAGCAAAATGAACTGTTCCAGCGCAAGCCCAAAGAGGTCTGCAATTTATTTCCTGTTGAATGCTGCCACTTATCAATGGATAATATGATTTATCTCTGACTGACGGCCGGTCATGCTAACAAACACAACAGTACTTCTGCTGACACTGACCATGCCCTGGTTTTTTGTGTTTCTCTTATCTGTCTCATGAGAGGGAGTTTAAATGCCTTACACAACTGTTATTTATCCTTCTCTCCCTGAAAAGCAAGGGGTTGTGTTCATCTGACCACCCTTTCCAGCCCTGAATTTATTTTTCGCTTGTTTTGCCTCTGCTCCCTCAACTTGCTCACTCTTCTTGAACCTTTTTTGCATTTTCTGATGCGAGCTACCTGGTGCCAACCTGCAGTTGAGGATGTAGACCAGATCTGGTTGATATTGTCAGTGTTTTCAGTGTCATGAGTCAGTCTCCCTTGATTTATTTTAGGGAAAATCCTAATGGATGGCAGTTTTGGCACTGCACAGTGTACAAGTTTGTCATAAAAACCAGGATACTTATGGTTGGATTCATAACATTAGTAAATACTGGGCTTGCGATCAGTAACCTGCCGGAGCAGAGTACAGTGGTGCTGAGTGCCCAGCTGTGGTATGAGAAGGTGGTTCTTGTCCTCTTGAGAAGTCATCATTTCAAGTCATCATATGAAACTGCATCATAGTGGATATATCGCAGCGAAGTTTGTTGCATGTTTCTTTCTGAGAATCCCCATCACTACTGGTAACTGGTTGCTCCCAGGAGCAATTGCTCCCAGGGGAAGACAGCTGGTAGCATTAATCTGTGGGTTTGAGTAGACCTTTTGACCACCTTTTACAACTCAGAGACCATAAAGAGAATTAGGTCTGATCTTATCCTCTCAATAGACATAAAGCCAAGCGCAAATTGCCAAAAACATTAGTTCTATTTCTTGGTTCTTCAGGGACATATTTATCACTCTTCATCCCTCCTTGTCTTTACCATTTCCAATATTCAGCTCTATTGTTGACTTCCAAGCCTGTCATGATGTTGTAGTGATGCTGTTGTAGTGATCGTTGTGGCAATGCTGTTATGTGCTCTGCTGCTGAATACGTCCTCCAGCAAAACAAGGTATTTTGCTTTTGGTTAGTACTAGCTTAAAGGAAGATTTTTGAATGAAAGGCTTTAAGCTGAAAGAGGATTTAGATGAGATCTTTGGAAGTTCTTCCTTATGAGGGTGTTGAGATGCTGGCACGGGTTGCCCAAAGAAGCTGCAGCTGCCTCATCCCTGGCAGTGTTCAAGGCCAGGTTGGATGAGGCTTAGAGCAACCTGGTCTAGTGGAAGGTGTCCCTGGCCATGGCAGGGAGTTGGAACTGGATGACTTTTAAGGCCCATTCCAACCCAAACCATTGTAGAATTGCCTTGTGGATGCTTGGCAGTGTTTTTTCTCAGGGCACGTGGCATCTTGCTCGTTACTTGGGATGTCACGAAGGAAGACACTGTACCAGGTGGTGTTTATCCTTTTCTTCAGCTCCAGCTAGTTGTGTGTGCAAGGCTGTGCCCTTGTTATTTAATAGTGCAATAAAGAAAGAAAAGATCATAAAAACTGAATAACTAATGAAGAGGAGGGAAAGAATCTAGAAAGAATAAGACAATGCATTAAACATTTCCCTGAGAAGGGAAATGAGTCTCAGTTCAGTAGCAAAAACTTCTGTTAATGGAGATGTGTGTGGAGGCAAGGAAGACCACAAAGCAGACAGAGTAACCTCATACCAGGGAGTTCCTTTTGTAGAGTGAGAGATAATTCGCTGTGTTTCTCTTCAGCTTGTTTTGTGTGGGCTATGCTTTGTTGTCACTGTAAAAAAAAATGGTCATTTTTAGAGCACTTGTGACCCGGTGAATATAAAAAGGGCCGCTTTGCTTAATGTGCCATACAGCTTCTCCTTCCTCCCACGCTGTCACTCTTGATCTGTCCTGATAATCACCATCCCAGTGTGTGTCTTGGAAACAGTCTGAACTACAGCTACTGGCCCATGTAAATTTTTATTTAGGTAATAAATGTACTAGGGGAGATTATTATTTTCACTGTGGCGTACATGGATGGAGGCATGAGGACACGAAGGTCTTTATTCATGTTTTCCCTTCTTGTCCAGCAGTCATCTTGATGGGAGTTACAATCTGAAATTGCAGTGGGAGGCTTTATGTTTTGAAAATATTTGTCACTACTCAGGCTGCTGTTGGTTTTAACTCAGACAGGAAGGAAAGCCACTGCTGGCATATTTCAAGGTGAAATGGTTGAATGGGATGTTATTTTGCACACTGTTCAGATAGGCAAGTGTGCTGATAACGCAGATAACAACTGGACAGATGTAGTACCTAAATCAAACAGTAGTAAGCAAGAATGTACTGCTGGCGGAGTTGCTGTTTTACAGGAGTGATAGCAGCCAGTCACAATGGAGTACACCCATCCACCTCAGTATTTCCTTCCAGCACCTCTTCCTTTTTCCTTCTAATTACTTATGAGAGGAACTATTTAATAAATTGATGTCTGTGTTCTTTATGCACATTATCTATTGCTACTGTGAACCTAGTTACTGCATTTTGGTTCAACAAAGGTTCCTCAAGGGTAATTCTTCCCTCTGTGGGGCAAACAGGAAGAAAAACCTCTTGGTATTACCTGATTAACATATGAAGAGGAGAAATGCAGAAAGTTTGTTACAAAATAGAGAGAAAATAAGGCAGGAGATGGATAGTATGAAGCATTTTAAAAACAGTGTCTATTATTACATCTCATCTATCAAAAAAGATCACAGAGACCTCTTTCCTTAAAAGAAACACACAAATACGTTTATCATCTTTGCCCTTTTCAGGATATTTTAAGCCTAATTTTGTTTTTGAGCCTGTAGTTTCTGTGTGCCAAAGTCAATTAATTTAATCATTTGTAACAGAAGGCAACACAGAACCTGTATATTGGAGTGAAATACTAAGCTGTTACATACCATTTTCTGCCATTAATTTCAATTTGCTTGGTCATAAAATCACCACTTTGTTCAATCTTGACAGCTACCAGCGAACCAGAGGCTCTTGGAACAATACCAGAGGACATGAAGACAGCCTGCAAAATCCCTTTTTTGTACAGCCCTCTCCTAATCATTTTTGTTCAGTAATGAAGTCTTTGTTCACAAAGATTAATGACTTTGCAGGGGTCCCCTTCCCCCTTTGAAGGAAAGAGAGAACCAGTTTATTAAGCTGCTGCACAGGGAGTTGAGATTGAAGATAAGGACGTAAAGGGTTGTATTTCCTGGGAGCTGTATGGGAGATTACTCTGCTTGGATCCACAGTAACAATAGTAGGATTCGAGGTGCATAATTCTTTGCTTTATGCTTTGAAAGGATACCTCCTAAATATCCAGCTTGGAATTGGAGATACCTATATATTTGCTAAAGGGGCTTGAAGAATTGCTCTTGAGTGTATTGTTTCCTTCAAGAAATAGAAATAATGTTTCACCTGATACACTGCTTCCAGGACCTGCTGCAAATGACTTTGACTGAAGGATATTTTCTTTCTCTGCTGAATCAGCTGCCTGAGCTGCAGTGATTTTCATGGCCTGATGTTTTTTTGTGAGAAATAGGATAAAAGGCTTAGCCTGCCTTGTTCATTCCGCCCTGACTAGATACAGTTAACATTGAAGCATTTGGCCAGCATTTCAGCAGCACAACAGGATGAATTTAAAATCATGCATCCTGCTGGTGATGCTACTTCATCATTTGACATATCTGTGTTGGGACAACAGAGGATATTCCCTTCTCCTTTAGAAAACATAAAAGCTCAAAAGACCAGCAGTGTTTCCTAGAGGGAACAGCCAGGCTATGCTCTGCAAGGAATCCATTCTAATATATGCACTGGATTAAGTCAGTTTAATGGCCAATTTCAAATCTGATTTTATTGTTTCTCAGGCTGTGGTTCTGTGAACACCAAATGACAGCAGCTGCCTGCAGTTCTACAGCCTTCAGTGAATGATGTTGACTGCTGATGCCCTGGCAGCTTCCTCAGGTTCAATTCTCAAACAAGCAGCAACATTTTCAGGAGGTGGAACAGAACCTCCTTGGTGCTGCTCTTGGGCAGGTAGAGCTGTGCTTTGCCTCAGCTACACCTGTGTGCTTTGCATGTGCACCAAAGCATGGCATCGTGGAGATTGTAGCTCCTGCTGCCCTAGAGGTAGCCATTATATTATAACAAATGTGATAATTAAAGCTGTGATCAAGCTTAGGTTAAATGGATCCCTTACCTCCCTTCTTTTCAACAGCTGTTCAATCAAACATTCTGGGTTTGATATCCATTCAGAAGTCATTTTGGGAGAGGATGTTCGAAATTTGCCACTTGGCAGGTTAGGAACTGTTTGAGTAAAGGAGAAAACACCCAGCAGGAGGACCCCAAATGTTTTTCCTGGATGCTAAGGAGAATTGCATGTGTGTGCAGTTTTAAACCACTCTTATAATTCCGCCACCTTGTTTGGTCTGCACATTTGATTCATTCGAGCCCTTTCCCAGTGATTGTTTTTGTGTCTGTGTGAAAGGCAGGATAAAGTTTACAACAGCACCTGAGTCATTTACAAATATCTTAGAATATCGTAGTCTTCCCATCCCTGAAATAGCTTAGGGCTAGTTTTATTTGTAGACTCTAGTTTTTTACAAGGCTGGTACAAGTGGTGAAAGACTGAACAGTTAGAAAATGTAGAAAAGCATCAGACTAATGAACTGTGAAAACAGTACCTTTGTCTAGTTTGTCTAACTTTTTAATTCGATAGTTGGGAGAAGGAGAAAAATAGTTCTCAGTTCCTGAAACAGTGTGTTTGTGTTATGTGCTGTTCATCAAGCTGTATACTCTGTCTTAACTGTGCTGTTAACTCCTAGGAGTGCAGGGCTAGAAGTGTTTCCACTCAGATGAGCTGAATTTCCATTGGTTTCAGGGACGGAGCTGTTCCGCTGTTCTGCTTGTGGGCATGCTGGAGTAAGGCCGTTAAAAGACCATTTTCAAGGGGGTTTTTATTGTATGTGAGCACATATCAGATTTGAAAACATAGCAGCAGCAACAGCTCCCTGCTGCAAAAGATAAAACATAAAGTCTAAACCCAAATGGACACTCAGAATCCTTTATGTGTCTCTGAATGACTCTCATCCCTTCATCGCTTCATTAATGGATATCCCCATGGACCACAGATCTCTTTCAGCTTCCCTTACATTGAGTTTATTCTGCCGATTGCCTGGTATTGTCAACTAATTGGAGTGGAAATGATAAACGTTGTTACTGAGCTGCCAAGTCTCCTCACTTGGCGGCTGGTGGGTAATGCTGGTGATTGTTACCCGAAGTGTAATTGCTCAGGGCTCTGCCTACAGTCTCAACAAAGCAGACTGGTGTTCCCCCTCTGAGACATCCAGTACCTTCCTCTGGTCAAGGATGACTTGGGAAGTGAATCCAACCCAGCGCGAGCATCAGGGAGCGGGGTGCTACTGGTTTCTTGTAAAAGCAGGAAAAGTAATTAGTAAGGTAAATGCTAAGCAACAACAACCACCTTGGTTTTAGCATGATGGTGAAAGTATCAAGCTTGATTCCTGGCTAACATTCAGGCTTTGGCTGTAGGCTGCTCTTTTCATCCTCCTTAGTAATTGCAGCAATACTACCAAGCAGATGACCAGCTTTACACATCTGGTGTGCTGCAGGGGACAGTCCAGCATCCAGTGACAATTTATGGATTGACCGAATGTTTTCATGAGGCTGTAAGAAGTGGAAAAGGGGCTGGGGAAAGGACATAAGCCAGCTGTTGTGTGCTGCCTATTTCTGCAGTCACTGTGCAAGAATGGAGCACGGATTGTTACCTGGTGTGATGATACCCCAAGTTAAGTAGCATCTGATTGAATTACGGAGGCTTTTTATGTATTAATAGCAGACTCAGATTATTTTTGATTTGTTGGGTGGGGTATTTTGCTGAGGTAGAGGAGGAACAGGTGCAGCCATATGAAGTTATGATAACCAGTCGAAATAGTCATGGTCAAAGAGATTAAGGTCTTCTGTGTCCTGTTTAATGTGACAGTGTGGCAACAGCAATCCATAAGTGCTAACAGTTGCTTGTTTACTCTTTGCTTCAGTCCTCCTTTGCTTTTACTGCTGGTTGCTTTCTTGTCTCCTTCTCTTCTTACCCTTTTCTTAACATGCACTTCTGCTCTCTCACCTGCCTTTTCCTAAGTCCTCATCAGTATTCTCCAACCTCTTGCACTGTGCTTCTGTGTCTTGGATTTTATTTTATTTCACCTTGTGTCTGGGTGCCTGCAAGCTCTAAAGGTTTGTAAGCATATTTTGCTTTCTTGGCTTCTGTTCTGCAAACCAACCAAGTACTGTAGATATCTCTCCTCGTGGCATGGCGTTTTAAAATGCAGTTGAATTAGGGATCGTGTCTTCTTTTGATGTAGGGAAATCCAAAGAATTAATAAATCATAAGGGCACTACTTGGCGCCTAAGGAGTGCTTTCTATCTTCCAAGTGCTCTGTGCGCAGCATTTAATTATTTATACTGTTAATTATATTAGTACTTATAAGAAAAAAGCTTCTTAAATTGTCATTGATAAAAGTACACCCTTAACGGGATAGGAATTCAGTGCTTAAATTGTAGCAGATAATTTGTCCACTGAGGTACAGTGCCTTGGGGAAGATGTTACAGCAGTTCTTTGTCTATCAAGAAGTCTTATTATATGTTTAGAGCATTAATACCTGGAAGCTTTAAAGTGTTTGGTTGCCTTAGTTATGGTCATATTTGAAATGGAAAAAACCTAAAAGAATAATTAAAATACCAATGGTCTGCTTTCACCAGGTCACAAGAGCTCTAAATATGTACCAGTAAATCTTTCTGTGCTTTCCTGTATTAGCAACTGTCAGCTAAGCACTTCCATGTTAACAGGAGACATGTTAAAATGGGTTTGAGATGTGATATTAAGGCATCAGTGTCCAGGAATGCTACCACAAGTAATTATTGCAATAAATTCCCCTTTCTTTCATGGATTTCCATCATGTGTATGAAGTACAGGGGCTGCTTTTCCCTCGCATTTCAAAGGAGTTAACTAGCATTACACTTTCAGTGGCTCATAGCCAGTGTTGCATATTGCTCAATTTGATAGCATTACAGAGAATAGACCCTCCACTTTTCTGCAGAGAAATCAGTAAACTTAATTATCAGCAGATTTTTCCAATTTGAGTTTAGGTCTGTTGCTCCATACTCAGGAATGTTAACCTTAATGTTGAACTGTCAAAAGAGCTGAACACTGAGACCCGTGAGCTGTGTGAAAGACTCTCATATCCAAAAAATCAGGTAGCAGTTTTCTGGCTATTAACTGGATTATGAGTTCTTAAAACCTCTGTGGGGATGTGTCAGTTTTGATCTGATACCTGGCAAATGGAAATCACTGATGCATGCAGATGTTCCAAGTGGATTATTATCACGTGGATTTAGAAAAAGCTGATTTGATCTTAGGCTGTAATAGAAAATAAGGGAGGGAGAAGAGCAAAGAGAAGGTTTTCTTATCAGAAACTTAAGCATTTAAGTCTCAAAATGTGAGTAAGGGTGGCTCTGTGCTGACCTCTTCCCATGCAAGTCGTTTGGCCATTATTCCACCATGGAAGTAATTTTTATTTTGATGAAGAAGAGAGGCCGTATGTGAAGGTTTAAGACAGCCAGGTAATGAGGCACTCCGTCTGCTCCCTGTGCTCAAGCTTACCTGATGGCTGCCTTCTGAGACAGCAGCCTCACCCTGCAGTGAGCTGCCAGCTTTAAAATCCAGGCTGGTTTTCACCACTGGCATTGTTCTCATACCGATTCTCTCCTTTGCCACCCACTGCTTTGAGGTTTTCTTCCAACTGAAACAAGCAAGCAAAGGATGTATCAAATAGATATATCAAATATATCAATACATACATAAGATGGTTCCATCAAACAGATTAAATATAATTTTTTGTAGTGGAAAGATGTTTGGAGGTCTGGGTATTACCATGATTTTAAGAGTCTTTTGGGTGAGTCTAAGTATGATAAAGCTCTGTTGAAGAGGGCAGAATGCATGAACTCCTTAATTAAAGCTTGACACGCATGTAACTTAACCTGAATTTGTTCTGTAACTGTACTGTAAATCTGCTGGCAGAGATGAAGTCAGGATCTCCTTTCGAGAGCCACAGCCGTGTATGTGTGAGAGAAGAACCAGCTGTATTACCAGAGCAGAAGTTACCATCTCTCTTGGTCTTATTAATACCTTATCTGTACACTTACTGCCATCTCATACTGTTACTGGGGTTAATGTTGTCATCATCATTTCACTAACAGAGAATGTTCCTGAATTTCTGGTGCTGCCAGTATTTGTTCCTTGTTCATAAGCTCTGCCACAAGAGAAAGAGCACAGTTTGATAGGAATGAACTGCTTCTGTAAAGCAGCGAAGAGGCACAAGGAATTGTCAGCAGCATTTTTGGTTATCCCACTCCTTGCAGGTTTGCATTCTTGATCTGTCGTTGTAGGGTAAGCTGCTTGGTTTTGACAAAGAGCCCTCTTTCCCAGGGGAGGCAACTGGCCTTTTCTTCTCTGCAGTCAGCCCTGCATGCAGGACGGGTGGAAGAGAGAGCCCCTACCTGTGCCCTCTTTCAGTTATGCAGCTTAGGTGAAACCTTGTAAGATCATCTCTCCCCACACCTTGCACACATTGGCTTGTAGAGCTTCTTGGCTGGCTTGTAGATCACATGAACTTCTCACAAGACCACAGCACCCAATAGCTCCTGCATGAGTTCCTGAGCAAATTGCCAGATTTTTCAAGATATTTTTTCTCTCATTAAGCAGTCTAATGGGCTTTTAAGGCACGTTTCAGTGCTTTATCATTATGCTTAACAGTTTTAGTAGTTAGCCCTAAATATTTTCGTAGTAGTCAACTGTGAATCATCTTCTCATATCTTAATTTGCCTAAGCCGTACTTTACACTCTGAGTAAATTGACTTAATGGCGTAAATCACTGCATCATGTAAATGAGTAGCAAAGTCTGGTCTCTGTTCAAATCCATTAAAAATGAGGCTTAATGGCTTGGATAGCAGCTGTCTGTACTGCACAGGAAAATTTCCTGTGTGGTATAAATTTAGCCTGCTGTATGCACAGGGGTTGTCTAATGGGAAGGAGTTTTTCAGTCAAGAAACTGATCTTCCTTGTCCCATTTTCTTTTGGTGGATTTAACTGAGGGCTTTTAAAAACAGCTAATTAAACATGAACATGGCAGTTGAATCATTCAGGATACCTCAGTACATAGTTACTGGTTGCTTTTTTAAACTGTCAGAAAAAGGATGCTTGGCATGGTTGAAGTGACACTCTGGAAGAGCTCAGTGCAGGCAAGATGTTTTTGTAGGTGGGGGGATGACAAGCAGACTTGACTGCTTCTCTGGGATGCTGCTGATGCTGTTTTAGTATAGGATGCCTGGAAGTCAGTGGGCAGGAGTAAAGGGAAAGAAGGCTTTGTTTTCCAAGCATCCTACCAAAAGTGATGAGTCCCAGGTGGCTGTTCAGCCCTTGGAGAAGCTGGTGGGAAAGAAGGAGAAGTCTGGCCAAGTGTCAGGGTCTGAGCTGCCTTATGAATGCAGTGTGGTTGCGTGGGATCATGACCTCAGCATGGAAGGAATGGAAAGGGATCAAGCTGGGGTGGTGAAAACTCTTTTAGCCAATTAGCTGTCGGTGTTCCAGCTGGGTACAGTGGTGGAGTGGTGGCGACAGCTATTCCCAAATCTGTTGAACTGTCTGCTTGATCAGAGTCCTCTTCATCATGTGTTGGAATAGATGTGACCAGGTAGAGCCTGTTCATACCTGGCCATGCGCTCAGCATTTTTTACTAAATCAGTTTAATTGCATCTGAGGCTCTTTAGACCTTTGCTTCCATCTTATAGCCTTAATGTAATAAGCACAGTTTACATAATGGCTTTGACACTGGGACTTTGTCTTCCTCAAAAGTTTCAATGTTACATTCAGCAGCTCATTTGGGTTCAATCATGTCAAGATTTACCTTTGTTTTCTCTCAGCTCATGGGGTCCTGAGTGATACCACGGCGGCCCAGGAGCAGGTTAGCCTTAAAGCTACCTCCGCTGCCTCCACACAAGCTGTGCTCATAGGGGTAGCTGAAGTTTGGACAATCCAAACTGGATTATAAAGTTTCCCAGAGATGCTCTGAATACCTGAAGTTGTTGGAGGTTATGTCCTAATGCTTGTCTTGCCTTTGGAGTGCCCCATCCTTGGCAGTGTTCATGGCCAGGCTGGATGGGGCTTTGAGCAACCTGATCTAGTGGAAGGTGTCCCTGCCCATGGCAGCGGTTTGGAACTAGATGAGCTTTAAGGTCTCTTCCAACCAAACCAGTCTAGGATTCTAGGATTTGCCATGCATGGCCTTGTCTTTCAGCTGCGTGTTTGAACTCACTAAACGAAAGGCACCACAGTTGTTCCTGAGGAGTGCATGGGAGGGGGGAGAGGTGGCCCGTTGCAGACTTTTCTGTTCTGTCTAAAATGAGCTATTTGAGCTCATTTGTGTAAAATAGCACTTGCCTTGTGTTGTATGGGTCTCATTTAAAACTTCTGGTTATTTGCAGAATAACACCATTTGGAAGCCAGATTCTTGCCAAGAGTGCCATTGCCACAGCAATATAGTCATCTGTGAGCCTACCATTTGCAAACATCCCCAGTGTGACTTTCAGAAGGTAAGCGGCTACAACTGTTCAAATGCCAGCTGACCCAGTGTCCTGGTGGTGGGAGAAATGTCAGATCATTCTGGAGTTCCCAGCCTTTCCCTGCTTGAAACCCCTGGAATAATTGTACGTCAAAATGTGTTTGAGTCTGCTGCACTGTAGTACCTGTAAAGGCATGGTGGGAGCTGTTGGGGTAGTTGGTCTTACAGTCCCTGTGTAAGCAAAGCTCCTCTTGTATTAAGAGGGACACAGAAACAGGATTCAGCATGAGATGTTTTCCTGGAGAAGGTGGCAGAGGTGAGCTGATTGCTTATTTTCATACACTGTGGTGACAGCTGCCATGTCAACCTTCTGGGCTCAGCTGCCTCCCTGCAGCTCCCTTTGAATTCACAGCAGGATTTGGGGAAAGCAAGGGGGAACAGTGAAATCCCATTCCTCTTCTTAGGGTGTGTGTGACTGCCCAGGGTCAGGCATAGTTCCGGTACACTTTCACATCTCACCAAGCTTGTATGCAAGAAACATATGGGCAAAATCCAGTGTGTGAACCTTTGTCCCCTTTGCCATGCTACAGACAGAAGCTTGGTGTTGGAACAGCTTGCAGGCCGCATGTGCTGCAAGGGTGGTCTGGCCCCCAAAGGAAGCCCCTGAATGGGCTTGGACCTCCCAGTGTGACCCCAGCTTCCAGTCACCCTACATTTGATGACAGAGCGGGGCCTTCCTCAAACATGCAGGTGGATGCTTTCCACCCTGATGAACAATGACAGAGCTGAGCTTGTTTGTCTTTCAGTTTCTTCTGCCTTGTGATGGCCATTGAGCTTTTGTTGTCCTCTGTTTTATCTTTCTCTGTCTGAGCCTTCATTAATGGCTACAGCTAATTGGCCATGGAATTGGTCTTGCATTAGCATCTGGATTAATGGGGTAGCATGCATGAATGGCAATGAAAATTAGTGTTTTAAAGAGGCATTGCTGATATAATTATATGGCTTTATGAAGCAGGTTAAAATGTTTTCCAATATGACAGCATTAACGAGGAAATAATTTTGATTCTTACTGGTTTTCCTCCATTATTATCACTGTGCATTGATTAAAGCAAGACTAAAATATTAGCAAGTTCTCTGCTAAGGAAGAGAGAAATAAAAAAAGTACTGGCATGACACAACAGTAATGAGTGATATTGTTCATCTTAAAAAATCGAATAAATTAAAAGGTGGCAACTTTAAAGCTGATAAAAGGAAATAGATTTACAGTGTGAAATGAATCTGTGTGACTTCTTGACGTGGGAACCTGAACCCAGGACAGTAATCTTCAAGACAAAAGAGTTTAAGTGTTCCATAAAGGCCATTTAAATGTTCAAAAGGGTCATTAAGGAACTCAGAAAAAAAAAAATCCAGTCATTCTTAAGGCACAAAGCAACCCCTGATGAACAAAGGCAGAAATCACCATCCCTGTCCATGGTTTATTTCTTGTTAGCTCATTATGAGAGTTATGCTAATATTGCTGATCTTGTTTACAGCAAGAAAGCACAAACAAAACCAGGCAGACTCTGCAAAAAGCATCCCCATTGGCATCCTAAACATTTGTACATAGAACCTACCGCTGTGCGTGGGGAATGTGTTAAGTAGGTGGAAAATCTACAAACATTATTTCTGTTTTGTGAACCAAAACAAGCCAACAACCAAGAGCAGCTTCTCTCCAGCAGGATCACAGCTGAATAGGGTTTAATGGTTTAAGTTAAATTAAATGCTTCATTTTGTTCCCCACCTCTTAAAAAACAAAGTATTGAAGAAACCCTTTTTTTTTCTTTAATTTGAAAAATCAGATTATTTCTTTTGGACAACAAAGAAAGAAAACTTGTGACATTTCACACAAACTCACAGGGTGGTTTGGGTTGGAAGGGACAGCTGGAGACTTCCTAATTGTACTGTTAGGGGTATAAATTCTCCTCGTTTTGATGGTAAAATGTCAAGTATAGGAAACTGACATGCCATCCCTCAACAAAGGGATCTCATGTAGCAGCATTATGTATTTCACTCCATACTTTTACTGTCTAAACAGAACACCAGGTCCAGTAAGGCCTCATGTCTTTACCTTCATGTTGAAGTCTGTTCCACGTGTGCTTATTGGATTCTTGTCTCTTCTTAGGGAGAAGTGCTCCAGATAGCCTCCAAAAAGTGCTGTCCTGAGTGTGCCTCCAGAGCTAAAGGCTTTTGCCAGCATGAAGGGCAGATCCACAGTGTGAGTGCTTGGTTGTATTCCTCTGCAGGGGCAATCCTTTCCAGTTTTTAGCTTTCTGTTTTGTTCATGTCAGTGAAGGATGTTTAGGTGATGTGCTTGTATTCTATCGCAATCAAATCATGTAATATAATAGCAGTTTGGTCCTCAGGCTTTGCAGAAAGGGAATGTGTTGTTGAGCAATCTGTCCTCTTGTCTTAAGGGGAGAAAGTTTCCCACTCATTCATTCCCTTTGCTGTTTCTGTGTATGATTGAGACAACATAATAATGTTAGGGGAGCAAAGCACAGTGAACTTGACATATTAGCTATCCACAAAGAAGGCTTTTCTCTCATCAGCCATCTGTGCTGGGAGAGATTGATTGCTGTTGTGTGACCTGGGCTATGTATTTTGTAGTCCTGAATTATTCAAGAAGCAAGTTGCAGGTTGTGGTTTCACCCAGTGGTGCTGAAAGGCCAAACCAACAAGAATAAGTGTCTACAGATGAGAAAAAAAAATGAAGATTCATGGGTAGTAGTTAATGAATCACAGCAAACAATAGGTAAATGTTGAAAAATGTCTAAACAGTGAACCCAAGTTCTGTGCCTGGTCTCTTGCAGACTTTTCTATTTGACAAGAGGCAAGTTAAGTCCAGATCTTAAGAAATATGCTAAAATGCCCAGACACGTTTGAATATCTGGACCTGCTGCTTTACACCTTTACAGGACAACACCTGAGATGGATGTTGTCCCCTCTGTTTCAGCATGAAGCATGACCAGTATGGATGTATTAGGAGCTAGACAAAGACTGGGATAGTAGGGGTAGCACATAGAATCATAGAATGGTTAGGGTTAGAAAGGACTGTAAGCTCATCCCATTCAAACCCCTTTCCATGGGCAGGGACACCTTCCACTAGACCAGATTGCTCCAAGCCCTGTCCAGCCTGGCCTTGAACACTGCCAGGGGTGGGGCAGCCACAGCTTCTCTGGACAACCTGTGCCAGGGCCTCACCTCCCTCACAGGGAAGAACTTCTTCCTTATATCTGATCTAAATCTCCCCCGTTTTAAGTTTTGAACTTGTTGCCCGTTGTCCTGTCACTACTGTCCCTACATTCATCCTCTTCTCATATTTCTTTATGTAATATATATTCTCATATTTCTTTATATTATATAAATATAATAATATTTAGGTAATATATTACATTATAGCTCTTGTTGTTGCTGTTGCTGCATTTTGCTGTGTTGTACTCTTGCTGCAGTTTTTGTCTTTCGTCTGTCTGTAAGCCTGTTCTTGGAACACAAGTCAGGCAAATAAGTATGTATCACCACAGGGATCAGAGACGTGTTCGTACCTGTGGTTATCTGTAACACGCCAGTTCCACTCTGAGGTGGTCATTAAACAGGTTTTTTTTTGTTAGTGAAAAGTCTTGTATTGATGGTTGGCACAAATTTCTTCAAGGAAAGATTTGTTTTGTCAGTGAGCCGCCATAATACCTTATGACTTGACCATTGTTCTGCAAGTATCTGGCTAGCAGCACTGGCCCCAAGCAGTAGCTCCATAGAAGAAAATCTGTATTCTCTATCTGGCAAGAGCTTTTTTACTCCCTGCCTAATTCAGTATTGCATGTTTTCTGAAAATTAACGTCCTCTGTTTGTTGGAGAGTGTTGCAATGCTCCGATGTGTTTCTTGTTGAGGCCAGTTTTTCCTCATCCTGCCTCAGGGTAGAGATACTTGTTTCTGCATTAATGAATAAGCAAATCTGATGAGGTTTTACTCATAGTGAAGTGTGTTAAGTATGTTGGGCGGGCATTGTGGTGAGGTGTGTGTTATGGCCCATGTCGACTATTTCTCTAAAGAAAACGTGTCTATAAATGTAGAGTTTGCCCTGCAGAAGCTGTAATGAAAAGAGGATATATCTATTAGTCTGGATGTTTTGCAGTGGGTTGTTGTTGCTGGATGCCACTTCACAACAGGAAGGAAAATAAGGCTGATCTCCAGGTTTACTACTTTGCCAGTATTAACTTATTTTTAGCCCCAGTATTGCAGCCAGGAGTAAGGGCTACAATGTGCCAAGATTGACAGGGCCTGCAGAAGACTGAAGTTAATATTAATGTAGGGCCTGAGGGGGAGCAGATCTATTTACAGATCTCATTGGCAGCTGGATTCACACTGTGTTTTCTGTGCTTTTGGTTGTGCTGTGCACTGCAGCACGGCACGCAGTGGGCCAGCTCTGGATGTGTGCGGTGCTTCTGTGCCCACGGGAAGGTGAACTGCTCTCCCCCAGCCTGCCCAGCCCTCACGTGTGGACAAGGGGAACTGCAATACACTCCTCAGGGATCCTGCTGTCCCAGATGTGTGGGACGTGGAGGTGAGTATTGACTGGCTTCATTGATACAAGTAGGCCACTGGAAATCTCTTTTTAGTCCCAAATCTGGAAAGCTTTTCTGGTCTTGTTCAGTTCTGTTGGGAGGACACTGGTGTCAAGTGTGTCCCTTAATTCTCTTTCTGCCCTGCTACCATATTTACATTTTTAACAGCTTCATCCATAGGCCAAGAGGAAGTGGCAAGCTTTAAGCAGTGAGCAGATGTGCCTAATAAATCCTTATTATGGAGATTAAAATCCGGAAAAAAAGATGCAAATATTTCCTGTGTACTGAGGGACTTGGACTGCAAGTTCCAGAAATGCCTGAGCTGTTGGATATCTTTTCTCATAGAAGCCCAGTGGGAGAAGTTCATCCAGAGTTCTTAACTCCCATGGCTACAGCCTTTGAAAACTGGTAGAACTGTTACTATCATTACCTGCTTTGACAAACCAGGGTCTTGAATTCTGAGATGCACAAAATAAGTGTCTCGGTTATGGATGACGGAAAGGGATTAAGGGGCACTGGAAAAGAAAATTACCTTTTGTTTTCCTGTCTCCTAGAGCCTTGCTCCTTTGATGGACAGTTGTTCCAGGACGAGGAGGAGTGGCGCCTCGGTCGGTGCTCCAAATGTGTCTGCAGAGACGGTGTGTCTCGGTGCTTTACAGCTTCCTGCCAGACTCTGCTGTGCAATAAGGTCAGGACTCATCAGCCTACTGGGGACCTTACACATTACTGTCCTTTTTCCCTTGGCCAAGACTGTTTCTCATGCAGATGTACAAACTAGCAGGCAAATCTTCTGTGTGACAAACAGGCGATTTGGAAAAGGGAGTTTTGATGTGTGGAAATGATGTGGAGTGACAGTTAAGCCTATCAATATGCATATGCTGGCTGTCTCTTCCCTACTATATTCTTTCTTCAGCATTTTACTCTCATTGATTACTCTCATCATTGCTAGCTAATTAAGCAAAATACTGTCTGAAGAAACTGCTTGTATGTTTTATACTAAAAAAAAATGTAGGGTTGATCAGAAAAAAAATTTATTTCTATGAGAGAAGTAATGAAAACAAGCTTTTTGGTGGGGTTTTATCTTCACAAATTTCAGTGTTTGGTTTGCAGCTGCAAGGTTGGTTTGCAGGACTTGCTTATGTTTTTTTAAATAGGAAACCTAGAAATACAGTTGAAAGTAGTCAAGTGAAGATGAAATTCCCCTTCTGACTTCCAAGAGTTCAGAAATATAAAACAACTTCAGCTGAAATAGCACTATTCCTTATTTGTGTTTGTATTCAGAAATCAACCAAACCAGTCAGGTAAGTCAGGCAAGCTCAAAGTGACTTACAGTTTTAGTCCATGTGAGAGAACTGGGACATTTCTGTCTCCAGTGTTTTTGCGGTGGACAAATGATGAGTTCTTGGCAGTTAGGCAGTGATCAACCCAACCAAGATACCACAAGATTATAGACAGTACTTCACACTCTATACAAGTGACTCAGTTTTTTAATTCTTGTTATTATATTGCAAATGCTTAAGGGCATGACTATGCTTTTTTGGATTTCTTTTCATTGGGCCCATTGTACCGGTTGTCTTGGGCACCTTGGTGTAATCTTTTACAACAGCATGCTGTGCCAAGGAAATGCAGGAACTTACTCCCTGGAAATCCTTCTTTCTGACCTTGACTTGATGTTTTAGGGGTTTTTAATCTACTACCACGCTCCATTGATGAATGCAGAAACTCCCTTGAAATGCATGCACACTTCCCTGTAGCACTGAGAAAGCCAAAAGCAGTAGTCGTAAACTCTTTTTTTTCCCTATTGATGCTTGCCCAGCTTTCTACTACTGGGCCAGATGTTTGTGCCATTAACACACCTGTTTTTGTGCATGCTAATTGTGTTTTGCTTTGTCCTGAGATACTCAATTAGATTTACTAAGTACTGTGCATTAAAACAAATTTATGCTTGCATTAGATTTCCCTCTTTCCTGCTCCAAGTGGACTGCTATTACCTGCTGACTGATTGCACTAATGTTTAATCAGCTAATCATTAGGATTTAATTTGTGGAAACAGAAACAACTGTTTTGGTGCTGTGATGTATCTGAGAATAACCTGCTGAGAGAGCATCCAAGTTAATGCAGAAGAAAGCCGGTTTTGATGGTGTTCAAGGTGTTGCCTACTCAGGTGCCTGGTGGAAGGATGTGCTCTCAGTCATACCTAGCATTTTCTTTCTTGTGCCTATATCTCTGTTGCTTTCTTTGTTCTTCACTCCCTGTCAAAAGCCAATACATAAATTATCCCAGTATTAAACTCTCATCTTCCATCTTTCAGGTAACTGTGCCCTTCCCTGGGTTTTGAGGGAGAGGAACTTCAAAAATGCTTGTTGCAAGCAGGAGTGCACCTGAATGTCTCACCATGTATTCCACCAAAATCTATGAAAGAGTTCTTTTAAGTCTGCTTAAAAGTTATCCTTGGTAACTTTTATGTGAAGTCTTCCATTCTTTCTTTGAAAGCTAACAAAGCAGATAATAGTGCTTAGCATTTCTACACTACCAGCCCACAAGCAAGTCTTCTGATGTGGCCATCCTGATGTGGCTGCAGGGAGGTGCTGGTGAACAACAGTATTCCAAATAATTGGATGTACATTAAATTGTAGCAGTGGAATTACAGGCACCTTTTGGATGAGTGGAGTTGAGGCATGCAGGAACTGTTATATTGATGTGAAGTGCCAGCCTATTCCAGTGTGATTTAAACCAGTCGTGGGAAAGTTTAGATTAGGATAATTCAGTTTTAAGCATAATTTATCACCTGTACAGACAGTTATGCTGTATGTATTTAACTAAAACAGTGCAAATGCCTGAGTGTAAATCACATGTTCAAAGCCTCAAAATGGGGCAGTACCAGGGAAAAAAAATCTCTTCCATCTCATGCTTTAGTGTGCTTCTCTACATAGCCCTATATAAACCTTTTTCTCCCTCTGTATATCTGTATACCCGAACATAAGTACTTTATCTTGTGTGTGTGTCTTTATCTGCATCTATATACCTATCTATGTATTTGGACCTCAGCTGCCATCCAAAGAAGCCTAGAAAATGTGATGAAGGAAGCGTCTTTCTTTTTAGTTTTCTACACTGATCTCATACTCTGAAGACTGCCCCAGATACTGGAGCCAAAATGAAACCTTGAGTGACTGTGGGTTACCACAGAGAGACCATGCACCTGGAATTCCAGGCAATGATGCTGAGCCCCATGTTAACTGTTCATGCTCTTACTTTACTTGTCTCTCCTGCTTTCTGTTTAGGATGAAGTTATGGTTACGCCTCCTGGAAAATGCTGCCCGGAATGTCTTCCAAAGCCCTGCTTGGTGTCAGGAAGAGTGTACCAGGTAACCTTTGACAAACCACACCAAAAGGCTGCTGTTCACAAGTTCTGGCACATGTCTCTTTCCCTTCTTCCCAGCATCTGATTTTCTGCTAGCACTGATAGCTTAGTACAACCGTTGCTTTTTTTCTTCCTGGGAAGCCAGAAGAGTTGAAAGAAATCAGGACTAGATAAGAATTTGCTGGCAAGCAGAAAGGAAGTTTGCAAGGTGAAGCAGATTAGGCACTTTCTTTTCACACTTTTTTTGGAGGAGGAAAGCAAAAAGCACTGGTGAAGATCCAAGTGTTTATAGCTTTCATTATATCATCTGGAATTAATTTAATGCATTATTTAATGATTATGTATATGGGATACTCAGTAATTATCTTTTGCTAATAATAGTAATTATTAGGATTTAATAGGCCTCACCAATGTCAGTAGCTTGAAGTTGATGAGAAATACACACCACAGTGATATCTATCTCTTCCTGTTTGCTGATCACATAGAGATAAGCATTTATTAAGAAGAGTTTATTATCTGATACAGACATGCAGAAGGAGCCATTATATTCCACAAGCAGCGTGGATTTCTGGGAAGAGTTTGGCTATGATTCTATGATTTAAAAAGAGTGTTTAACACTCTTATATATGTTCTTTTTGAACAGCATGGTGAACAGTGGGAAGAAAACACCTGCACTGCATGTGCTTGTTACAGGGGGGAAGTCAGATGTCTGAACAAGACCTGTGACTCCGTTACCTGTGAGAAGGTAGTTAAAAATCATTCACATCTGATACCTTGCCGGCACATATCACTGTGCCTATGTCAACAGGTTCAGGCAGTCCTGCTCAGTACTTGCTGATTTGTAGGGGGAAGACAAGGTTCAGCGTCCTGGGAAGTGCTGTGAGGAGTGTGTGCCTTCCAGGGGAAACTGCTTGTATGATGACGCTCCCAGGTACCATGGTGAGATGTGGAATAGTACTCACTGTGACTTCTGCATGTGTGATGAAGGGCAAGTCACTTGCCGGGTAGCAGAGTGTGCCAGAGTGGAGTGTGCCAAGGTAAGAAAGGCTTTCTCGTTTCAAGATGGATCTCTTAAGTCTTGTGATTTCTTTCCTCTTTTCTTTTTTTCTCAGCTGACACTTTGGGGCTCATTTAGTACAGTTTACCTTGAAAAAGCTTCTCAGGGAAGGGGAGGAGACTTTGTATTTTCTCTGCAAGTTTGACTTCATAGCTGGCTTGTGTTGTGAAGCAAGCCAGAGTAAATCAGTGACTAATTTAACTTGGATTCCTTCCCCCACTGTTGCCTGCCCGCTATAATGGCGGGTCAGACACCCAGAAGTTTCATTGACCACTGGCTTTACCAGGAGCTAAACATTGGGAGAAACATAGAGGTCAGAGATAGTTAAAAGCTCAAGAAATGTTCCTTTTATCTCCATTCTGTATGCTACAGTGGGCATCAGTAAGGTATCTGGGTATAGAAGTCAGTGTTCCACTTTCCTCCATTTTTTCCATACCATTCTTGACATGGAAACAAAGCTATTCTATTTCCAGTGCTATTTACTCCAAAACTAACCACCCACAGCCTCCCCCAGGTTAGGTTATATTTGCTCTAAAGTGGATGTGCAAAATGCATTAGATAGGGTTGAATGCTTCACACAGACTCATAAATATGTTTTGAATTGCCTTTTAGCAGTGGGATAAGAATTGTGTTGTTTGTCACTGCATCTCTTTTAATTAGTAGGCTAATACCTGCTTTATACCTATTACTCCACAGTGTCAGTGTGAGTTTTCCCTCTCAGTGGCTAATGCTTTGCTGGTGACTGCCTGTAGGCTAAATCTTGAGTAGCAACACCCTTGTATTGTGCCCGAAGTTCAGCCAAAATCTGGACGTAATGGATTCACTGGACTAGATTGTTTTAATGAGTGTTCAGAAAAGTGAGAATCCACACATGGAGTCGGCCAGATGATGATCACACAGAGAAAATGTATCTAGGAATAAAAGTGTATCCTTCTACATCTGAGACTGTGCCTTTAAATAGCAAAAATGCACTGAGTGTGGGACCCAGACTCTTGTCACTGGTGCAGTACTGCTGACAATCATCTGACCTTAAACTGCTTGGGGAGATTTTGCTGGGTGGAAAGTTGTGGCTGTCATAAAATCTTGTGCACTTGCATCTGTTTCACTCAGCTTCCTGCATGCTTATGGCTCTAAATTGGATCATTTACACTAATGATGATGGCATGCTGTCATGGCTCAGTAGGGAGAATTATTTAATATTCATGCTTATATCTTAGGTACAGACAAAGAATCCATTATTTGGGAAAGGCAGGGATATTTTACAAAAGAATAGCTGGAGATGTTAACATGTAGGGTTCAAAATTGGTAGTGGGGGTGTTGAAAAGTGTGCAGCAATTTTTCAAACTCAGGTTCTCAAAGCAAAACACCCATTTAAAGCCTGAGCATCTAAAAAGGTGATATTATTTGTCAGAGGATGAACCGCTGCAATTTTGAATTGAATGAAACAGAGGAAGAAGGAGGAAGACAGTGTCCTTTGCTATAGACAAGAGTTAATGGTCCCACCTGATAGAAGATATTTTCCCAAGGATTTATTATTCTACATGGCTTCCCTTGCTTCTTCAAGTCATGGCCAATTATAGTTCACCTCAGTAATGCAAGGGGCACGTTAATTAATTAATTACAAGAAAATATTTACTCAAAAAGCAAATTAAATATTTCCTTTTTCCTTTGCTTTATCCTTTTTGAGTTGAAGGTCTGGTTTTTACCTGCATAAATAAATCAGAGCTGATGTGAAGCTAGGAGCATTTGGATTCATCTCTTCATTAAGGCACTCTTAATTTTCTGGTCACATCATCCTATTTAAAGTGTAATGAAGCTGTAGATATGAACTGCAAATCTTAGACAGCTCGACATAGTAGAGCAGCATTACTTGAGCATAGAGGTTTAGCTTCTAAACCCTTTCAAACAAACCTGTGCAGCAGCTGCCAAATGAAAGTGTCTGTGGTGATTCTGACTAATCTTCAAAAAGCCATTTTCAGCAGGTTACTGATGAGCTAGGAGTACAAGTGATGTGGCAGGCTGGGTTAGCGCTGGATCTTGAAGTGAATGCACTCAACCAAATCCACTCAAACTGTCAGAGCATCAAAGAATCCTGCTGGGGTACTTGCCAGCACCCCAGCTGAATAAGCACACCCTCGAGGATATTCAGAGGAAGATGGGTTACGGGTGCTAGAAGGGGATGCTGCAGCCTACCTGAGTAGGCTGGTGATGAAATATTTCTGCTGCCAGCCTGCCAGCTCTGGGAAGGACAGAGCTTGCAGGTTGCTGCATGACTACCAGACAGCCAGCAAGCTGCAAATGTATTTCTGATGTTTGGAAGAATTGGAGCTAGTTGAGTGTTATGGCTAATGCCTATAGATGTGTTTGAGGTGTGTATGTGTTTGAAGGAGGTTGCATAGAACATTTTTTTTCCTCTTTTCTGCCTCCCAGCCCATCAGTGCCTTTCAGTGTTTTCATCCTGGAATGTAATGAACAATCCTGGTTCTCAGTTTTTCTGTAGTGTGTTTATGTATGTGGGTGGGGATGTGGGCAGGGACGGGGATGGAAGAGTTTACAGTACATAGTAGTGATACAAGATCCAGCCACTGCCAATGGCATTTTGAAGTAATGATTGAAGAGCAAAATGCATTGAACCAGCAGAGAGAGACTTAGGCTCTGTGTGTGTTCCTCAGTGACTAAGAACCACACAGTTTCTCCTCTCTTAACCATGCTCAGAAATGTACGAGGGTTGCCAGAGTGTAGCCTGACTTAGTTGTTCTACCTTGATGAAACTAATGGTGGCTGGTGCTGTTATTTTGCCTTACCTGTGCTTAAAGTAATTCACAGACAAAAACTGGTAAGCGTGCCACCAACATCTGTGTGATTTCTGTTAAGTATGTATTATCTTGCCTATGTTAACAATGTATGAGAACCTGGTCCCGGAAAGCTCATAAGGAAACAAGCTTTTTCTTTTGAGCTGTGTCCTTGTTCTCTAGGACAATGTCCATCTTCTCTAAATATTCTGCTTACACTTGGACACAAAAAGTTGTGATGAATTAGGGCACTTCATTCTCTTCTCCTGCTGCTAAATTCTTACTTTCCAAGTGAGGTTAGCTAAGTGGTTTCTGTGGAGCTGTACAGTTGTAACCAAGAACAGGCTTTTTCCATCTGGGATAAATAGAGCATGTGCTTAGTAATTCTCTTGGGGACAAAAAGTAGAACATTTAAAACGAAGGTAAGCTTCTGTGCACTGAAATCTTGACAGTGGTCCAGTGAAATCCTAGTGATTCACAGGAAAAGGGTGATCTTCTCTGCTGAATTTAGGGATGAAGTAATGGCCTTATCACTGAATTCCCTGGCTTTTCCTGAGGTTTGTTTGGCAACTGCAGTGTTCACCAGGCCCATTTTTCAAACTGTACCTACAGAGATGAAGGAGGATGGAGAGAAGATAAGGCGAAATTAGATATTGGAGATTGCATTCCAAAGCAAGAGCTGCTCTGCCTCTGCATTCCACAGAATTTTTGGCAATGTGGATTCCATTTGAATTGCTGCAACCTTTCTCTTCACAGGGTGAAGAATTAATTCACTTAGATGGGAAGTGCTGTCCTGAATGTATTTCAAGTAATAGTTACTGTGTTTACAAAGAACATACCAAAGCTGTGAGTATCTTGGTACTTTGGAGCATGTAATAGTGAGTTTTGCTCTCTCTTTTCAGTTCTGAGAAGGGTATTATTTGCAAGTGTAGCAGAAAAATAATTCATTAATACTGTCTGCAGACTGCTTTTACAATTTACAGAAAATGCTTTTTTACAACGTGTGTGTCTGCAGAGTTTAAGTTTGCCTTGCTTTCCTTTGTGCAGTATAATCAATCATTTCCCTTTAATATTTAATGCATGTACTCACAGATTTTCTTGCACGTCTCATGGAGTTAAAGATGCCTGACTTTAATCCTACAGAGGCTTCAGAGCTGGGACAATGTATAGCTTTCTGCTGTGTATCCCACTGATTATAATTTTTACTGCAGCTGAAATCCAGTACTTCATTAATATTGTCAAGGAATTTTCATTTTGTAGTTAAATAGAAAGGAAGCATTAATTATCTTGGTTTAAATATACCAGGAATGGTCTTTTCATTGCTCGGACAGGTAAAGGCTGGAGCTAGTAGCTGCTGTTAGCCAACACACGTGAGAAATGGGAAGTTTAATACTTGTTTTTTAAAGCTGATACTTCCCTTTCTTTCCTCAGATCTCTTCTTCTGACCCAAGTGAGGTAAAAAATATTAAGGTGTTTATTCCAGTTTGTGCTTTATCCCTTTTAAGAGAGGAACTGGCACAAAAGCTTCACAGGCATTTAAAAATGTTTGCTGTCTCTTTTCTGCCTTGTGACTTCTTCACGTGATGCCAGCAGAGCCTCAGCCACTGAGCTTTGTTGGCCTCTGAGCAGACCCAGGGATGCACATCACAGGAGGGAACAGGGCATGGAAGGCCTCTTCTCTCCAATGAGTAGTAAAAATAGACACATGTTGGATGCAGTGAGTAGTTTTGAAGCAAGCTGGTGATACCTCTTCATCTCTGTGATATGTGGGCAAGTCCTCAGTGGTAGAAAACAGGGCAACAGAAGAGAGGAGGTGGAAAATAAAATGAGGGTTAGAAAGGGCAAGTCTAGAGGAGGCCATGAAGATGCTCCAAGGGCTGAAGCTCCTCTGATATGGAGACAGCAGAAAGGGTAATGGCTTTAAACTGACACAGAGGAGATTTAGGTTAGACATTAGGGAGAAGTTCTTCCCTGTGAGGGTGGTGAGGCTCTGGCACAGGTTGCCCAGAGGAGCTGTGGCTGCCCCATCCCTGGCAGTGTTCAAGGCCAGGTTGGGCGGGGCTTGGAGCAGCCTGCTCTAGTGGAAGGTGTCCCTGCCCACGGCAGAGGATGGGAAGTGAATGAGCTTTAAGGTCCCTTCCAACCCAAACCAGTCTGGGATCCTATGAAAATTAAGGGACGAGAAGAAGTAGAAAGGACATGTTGCTAGCTGAAAAACACCATGCTTTAGTGGGAGTGCTGAGAAGGGAATGTGTTCATGTTTTCACATGCCAAAGACTCCTCAGCAGACACTTTGTGGGCTGCCTTACTCCGGAAAGGCAAAGAGGTCAGAAGGCTTAGCAGCACAGAAGCACAGAGTCCTGTGTTAGCAGGCCTCAGTGCTGAAACAGACCCAGAAATGTTTAATTTACTACTGGCACAAATACCGTCTTGCAGTTCACCCAGGGAGTTCTACGCATGTACAAACACTTTGTGCAAAGGCTCTGCTTCCCTGTTGGTGCTGACTGTTGTGTGTTTCTTATGCAGAATGGAGAGAAATGGGCAGAAGGGCTGTGCAGAGAATGTGAATGCCGGGATGCAGTGGTGACCTGCTTCCAGCACTCCTGCCCACCCTGCCCACCTGACAGCCTGGCTGTTGAGGTGAAGGATGACTGCTGCCTGCACTGCAAGCCAGGTACAAACCCAGGATCAGTCAGTCCTCACTGTCACTCATGTTAGTGTGTGTTACATACACCACTGGCATGGGGGTTGTTCTGGCATCCCTGCGGTCTTCACTTCCCCAGGACCTGCATTGAATTGTAACTTGTCTTCAGTTTTCACTTGCTAATTAACTGGTTTCCATGTCATCTAGGGTTCATACCATTAGAGTTCCTAGGTCCATATCATTAGGGTTCTTAGTGAAGTTCAAGTTTCATCCAAAGACTCCCACTGATTTCCCCTGGTATATATGACAGCTTTCTTTTGGTAAAAGAGTTTCTCCTTGGGTTTAGTGTTTTGGAAATGTTTAGTCTTTTTCTTTTGTCTTCAGCATGAGTTTTACAAAGCAGGGGACTGCTCCTTCCTGAATCATAACATGGGGTTTGGAGTTTATGGGCTCCTGATTCTTGGGAGTGGAAATAACAAACCCACTTCCATTTTTATGCCACAAACTTACCGAAATCTGAATAGCTTCCAAGTTAATAATTGCTTGGAAAGGTGAGGATAACCTTAGCTATCCTATGTTAATTTTGCACATAAATTAAATTTTCTCAAGGATTTTGTCATTCTCTTTGACATACATTTCATAGTTGGTAGGCTTTAGGTATGGTTTGCTACCTTTTCATGTTGATGGCTCTTGTTGCATTTATGTAAATTTGGTTTTATCAGAGTGCTCTGGTTAATGTTTTATCTTGGTAAAAAGAAAATAGCTTCACAGTTTAATTATGCTTTCATTGGCAGGAGTGCCTTAGCACATCTGCCATATTAAGGCTTTAAAGCTTGTTATTTACTACATGCTAATAAAAATGCAAAGCACTACAAATTGAAAAGTGAGGAAAATGGTGTTTGGCCAGTTCAGATAAAATTATTGTGGATTTTCAAAAGGGAACAGCATCTGTACAGGCTCCTATGGAGGGAACAGATTATAAAGTGCTCTCAGCATCCCTCTGCTCTTCTTCTTATCAGAAAGTGCCACTGCATACTGATTACCTTTGAAAGCCTCTTCGTTTAGCTTCCATAATGATTGCATTTTGGAAAATACAGGCTTTGAAATCATGGTGTTGGACAGACAGAGCCAAACTTGTACTTTTGTGTCCTAAAACGTAAATGGAAATTTACTGAAGCCTGCTGTTTTCTGCTCTGTCTTTTTCTGATTTGCATCACAGGGGATAAGAAACAAATGCAAAATCCAGCCTGCAGCAGTTCAATCTGGGAGCCCAGAGCATCAGTCCCTAATGCATCTGTTTCATTAAAGCCAGTAAAAATTTATTGCTGCTTCTCACAGATGTGCTAGGGGAAGCAAACAGAGAGAACCCATTCATTCTCAGGCAGTGTAAAGTGTATAGCCCTGAGCACAGCTGTATTTATGTTAAAACCAGCAAATATGCCCTCTCACTGAGAACATTTGGGTTGAAGCAGAGGGATTTTTTTCTTGTATCTAGAGAAAAATTGTCCATTCTGTACCTTTCCAAGTAGTCAGTTCGTTGTCAGACTGGAAGGATGGGGCTGTACATACATTTGGAAAGTCATTGGGAAGAAACGAATAGAGACAGAGCCTCCTATAGTCCTCCTGTTTATCACTCTGGATTCATTATTATCTTCAGCTATGTGTCTTCTGCAGCTTTTGATTCCAAGTTCTTCCCATAGGTACATCACTGAAAACATGCAGGTTATTTAATCTAATTGAAGAAGAGTTTTCAGCATTGAGATCCTTTTTTGCTGACTTGCTGGAAAGGAACAGACAGTGTTTCTTCCAGCAAGCTGAAGTAGGTCAGTAGTAAAGCAAAAGTCCTTCCTTGGCCTCTGCAAACAGAGAAGCTGTGTCATTTGAGAAAGTGCCTGTGGCCATGAGATGTTTGGTATGGTACTGTGACACAAAGCCTTTTTTTTGGAGGAGGAGTGGTCTGCCACCTGTACTCTGAGCTGGCGTGGATGCAGTCTTGACTTATTGCAGGGTTTGACTGAAGGAAACTCCAATTCAGGTTGTTTCGGACCATTAATTCCTGATGACATGATTTTTACTGCTGAGAAACCATGTGGACAATGAATATCCTTTTTATCAATAGCCTAGACAATTTGAGCTTTGTAGTAACTTCTCCCATGCTAGAATACAGCAATATAATATTTAGCTCACTTTATGCAATCATGGGGAAAAAAAACCTACCCCAAAGCTAACACACCTTGAATCACTAATAGAAATAAGTGATGAATTTCAGTTTGATTTTGGAATATGCATTGTTTTGTGCCTTCCTGACTGAAAACATTGCTGATTGTTTTTATCTTTGTATCTTTCCTTTGTGCCAGTTGGGTGCCACCCAGACTGCTTGACCTGCTCTCAGTCCTTTGATCACTGTAATGCATGTCGTGACCCAAGGAAGCAGCTGCAGAATGGGCACTGTGTGGAGATGTGTGAATTGGGCTTCTACCAGGATGGGGGTGCTTGCTTAGGTAATTTCTGCAAGGGCTTATATTCTGTCAGATGACTCTGTTCTCTGTTGCATGCTGTGCTTTTGTTTGTAGGATCCCACAGGCTTATTATGAAAAGATTGCCAGGCTTTGTTTGGAAAAGCATTCAGGCACGTACTGAGTAGTAACCATGGCCTTGAGGTTTCAGGTGGGAGCCCCAGAGAAGTGCAAATTCTCAAACTTGTTTGCCAAAATGAGGCAAAATTGTTTCCTTTTATCAGAGCAGGGGAGTCTTGCTGCATCAAGATATTTGGGATGTGTTCAAGGCCAGGCTGCATCGATGGGGCTTTGGGCAACCTGGTCCAGTGCATCCCTGTCTGTAGCAGTGGGATTGAAGCTAGATGAGCTTTAATGTCCATTCACACCCAAACCATTGTATGATTTATTATTCTATGATCTTTCTTCTTTCTCTTCAAAGCCTGCAATGAAACATGCTCAGCCTGTACCAATGCATTTGAGTGCTCCTTGTGCCAGGCATCCCTGCTCATGAAGAACAGGCAGTGTGTGACCTCATGTGGAAAGGGATACTTTCAGGATCAGCTCCTTTGCACAGGTAACTCCAAGCAAAAAAGACTGCAATGTTTTGTGATAGCAAAATGGCAGACAAAAGCTATACCCAGGCTCTTAGATATACTCTCTGCTGAGGGATCTGCTGTTGACATAGGTGTTAATGTTTGCCCTAGAGTAAAGGAAGGAGTGAACAGAGGAACTATGTCATACAGTGTAAAATTCATTACTGGCTGGGGAAATATTCATTGAAATTCCTCAGTGGATCAGTGCTGTTCGTCTAAAACTCTCTGCTTTTGAACACTGACAGTTTTTACCACTGTTCTCTTTCAATTCAGAATTCTCTTTTGGAAATGTGACTGTGGGTTTTGTGGTGTTAAAGGTACAGAGCAAGCTGCATGCACTAATTTTACTAAGGAAATAACACTTTGAGCCGTGCTGGGCAATCTGATCCATGGGGGTTTTCTTTGAGTTTGGAGTAACTGCAGCAGCTAATGCCAGACTTTTCAGGAGATGGTACTTTGAGTGGCGTAGAAAATGTCCTGGAGGGATTTGGGCTTGGTAGGACTCAGAAAAGCTCACAGGAAATACTCTTTTAGGAGGTTTTTGCTTTGTTTTGCAATATGTTTGTTTCATATGGTGCACTCTTCCTGAAAGTTGATAGGATGACTGTTCTCAAGATGCATATTTAGAAAGTAAATTAGTAATACTATAAAATGCTGAGATGTGTCTAAATCCTGTATCTTAGTAATTGGAGGGACTGAGGATGAGATTGGGAAGTTAACAGTTTTCTCTTTGATGGAACTATGACATTGCTTTTATGAGTTTCCCTTGCTCTTTTGAAATAGTTGTACTTTTCCCAAACTGTAAGGCAGCTGCTTTTTCATCATGACAGTTTAATTGTTTCCTCTAAAGTTAACACTTTTTTGCTCTTGATGTTGGCCTTTTTTAGAAGGCTTCTAATTATTTCTGCAGCTGTAATTCAGCAAAGGAGTGGAGCACATGCTTAACTTCTCGAGCCAACGCTTTAATTTCTTTAGAAGTAGCCCTTCTGCTTAAAATTAAATACAGGCTGCGGGCTTCTGGCAGATTTCAGGGGAAAGCGCTTTGGAAAGTCTAGCTTCCTTTTCTGAAGTGGTTTTCTTTGAAGAGCTGACCGTTTCTTTCAGGTTTTGGAAATCTGAAAAACCTCTGTCCTCCCAGCAGTGACTATAGACTGGGGCCCCATTGTGCATGTATAAATAGAAAAGAGTCTCAGTCAAAAGAATTTATAGACTTAAGTATCAAATAATCTTCTACTTAATTTGGTTTTATTTTACCATTTCCTTTCCACCTGCTCCTAGTGTTTTAATTGGCAGTGCCCATGTACTGCTGAAGCGGTAGGGAAAGGCTAATGTTTTGTTTTATTACTGGTGTGTAGATTAGTGATCGTACATTCCATCCAAATTTTCAGTCACGCATGCTTGTAGCTGAAAGTTGCTGGGAAAATTTGCTCCTCTTTCCTCAAGGGAATTAAACCAATTTGCTTTAGTTCTGCCTGGCTGCATTTTCTGCATAAAGTCAAACCAGTGGAGAAAGTCTTACATTTCAGATACGGTCTATAATTCATTGCCATTCACTCTTTCTTTGTATCCTCTTTATTTTTACAAATCTCTTATCTGATTGCCCAGATGACTCTTGGACTGCTCAGAAATATTTTTCTCATAATGGTTTTAACACCTGCAATAAGCATGTTCCAAAAGCACAGAAAGAATGAACTAGACTGTGTTCATTGCTATAGCTCCAGTAAATTCCCTCTTGAGGAATTTGCTTTGGAGATGAAAAAGAATTGTAAAACCAGGGTTTTTACTCCCTTCTATTGTTGAAATGCTGTTGGCTGCATTGAAACAAAGTACAATGAATTGGTCTTTCTTTTTGCCTATGTTTCATAACATCTGGTCTAATTTGATCTCTGTGCCAGGGTTGTTTCCTGCTCTCGTCCCTTCACCTGCTTCTGTAAAGTATTAAAACCATTAAGAGAAAATCAATTTGAGGATAAAAGTTCATAGGTTCAGTTATGTAGCCATGTATTTGACAATCATGGATCAGTGTATATCAGGCTTTGAGCAGAGTGGTGTCAGAAATAAGCTATGGGAACAGTTAAGAAATCCCTCACCAAAGGCAAAGCAAAGGGAAGCAAAACTAAAAGATGCCTGTGTGGTACAACAGAGGGGCTTGAAGGACTTGCAGTGTTCAGTGCTGCCCCTCATTTTTCTAACTTAATTATTTATGTTTTAAAGATTATTCAAAAGCCTAGGTAAAACTCGGGTGTTTCTGCTTTGATCTCCCAAATGTGAATGTTGAAATGTGTAACTTGATAACAGACCTGGCTCACTCTGCAGCAAAGCGCTTGGATTTTTATTCACAACCTACTCTTCTCTGATGTATCTAGCTGCTGGGGCTCACCTCAAGGATAAACAGGGAACATAGAATAGTTAGGGTTGGAAAGGACCTTAAGATCATCTAGTTCCAGTCCCCCTGCCATGGGCAGGGACATCTTCCACTAAACCATGCCACCCAAGGCTCTGTCCAACCTGACCTTGAACACGTCCAGGGATGGAGCATTCACAGCTTCCTTGGACAACCTGTGCCAGTGCCTCACCACCCTCACAGTAAAGAACTTCTTCCTTATATCTAACCTAAACTTCCCCTGTTTAACATGACTGAGCTGAGCCTGTGCAGCTTAACAGTGGGGAGGGCAGGTTAGAGGTGTTCAATGATACCATGTGGCACAGTACGATTGGATCCCATGTGTGCTTCCCCAAAGCCAAGCATGGACTTCTTCCTGTGTTCTTGCTGGGATGCCAGTTGTGTTAGCCCTCCTGCTGTCATCAAACCTGGGAATGTTACACCTGCACTGATGCAGGTAACACACAAGTTTGGTGAGTGGATCTTTAGTTGATTCTATGGCTTTTGGTCAATCGTGAAAGAACAGAAACATCACTTTGTAGGACCTGTCATCTTTAAAAAGTCTGGTCTTGTGACATTTCTCTGTGACTCCTACATTACACCTTAAGTAAGAAAGGAGAGAAAAAGACCCATTGGCTAGGAGCCACTGGAGTGCTCTTTCTTTAACCAAGAAGTGAGACCCTGGAAGTTTCATCTGTTCAGCACTGATTTTCTGGAAAGACATGTCACTGCAGCTTAATGAATACCATCATGTCAGCAGAGGCAGAATAATTGCAAACCCTATTGACCTTCCTTCCAAGCAGGAAGGTCAACTACGTTCTCTTGAACATCTTTCCTTCAGCAGCAATGTCTGGTTAAGCTACAGGGCCTTCCATATTAAAATCCAGTATCCACACTGATACTGGGAGGAGGCAATGCAAAATAGCCCCTACAAATCTGGACTGAAACCAGTGAGGAAGGGTGAGAGCAGTTCCCTGGTGATGCAGTCACATCTGTTGATTTATTTTCACACAGCCACTTAGTTGCTGTAGGCAAAGATGTTTTAGCTGGCAGTGGCTCGTTGAACTTCTGTTTCTCCGCATGCTTTTTCAGTGGAGTTGGTGACTGTTGGGGCAAGGAGCAGCTGTTGAGTCAGGCAGTGATGCAGTGTTAGAAGAGCCAAAGCTTCTGCAGGCACGGTCTGTGTGAGTGCATAAACACAGGGCAGGAATGGGTCGAGGTTGCTCTTCCAGCTGCATGAACCCAGATCCTGGGGGCCCACTGGTTACAACTTCAGCTGCAGTTGTACCATCTGATGGCAAAGTGCAGATATTGGCTGGGATTTAGTAGCTGCTGGACTTGTGACAAAAAGGTCCTCAAGACATCTGAAAATAAATTGCCTGGTACATGTTGCTGCAAGCAGGAGAAGTGAAGGGTTGTATCTGTAGGAGCATGAATCAGGCTGTGCATGTCTGTCATCTGGTAATGGGCAGTTGATAACTCCTGGAGGCACTTGCCACCTTGCATACAGAAATGGCTGTGTTGGATGAGTCTAGGGAGGCTCTTCATGGGGAGGGCTTGCAGAGCAGAGCTAGTAACTGGAGCAGTGCATTGGAGCTGAGTCTCTTGCTGCAAGCATTTCTTTTTGTTGGCACACCTGAGGAAACTAGTACTGATCCTTGAGTCTTTTGCACTGCTTCCAAATGCTAAATGTGTCTCTCTTGCTAAAAATCAGGTTGCTTTCTTTCTCCTTTCCCTCCTTACTTCCAAGCTCTGCTATTTGGATTTTGTCCATTTCTGTCCCAAAGAAGCCATTTGGGCCTGGTCTCTGCCTAGTAGCTTGAAGTTCAGAGGATCTGTTTCGTATCAGTTTGTCAAATTCACTGCAGCTTCTCAGGAGGTCTAGTGACCTCTGATCGGTTGTACTTCATCTCACTGTATCCTTTCCATAGCTGGGATACCACACAAATCATCCCATTTAGGAAGACATGCAATTTTAACCAACAGCTGCCTTACTACAAGACTTGAAAGCTGCTGTGATACCCAGGAGCAAATTTTTAGGATCTTTGGCAAGGGCCCGTAAGAGCCAACTGGGAACTGGAGAAAGAGAGTGAAGTAAGATCTTAAACTCCTCCAGCCTGCAGACTGTGCTGGTTTGTATCATTACCTGGCTGGAGTCTGGTTGTTGCAGCATTCTCCACTAGAAGTATGACACTGGGAGTGTGCTTGAGACAGCCGCTCAAGAGAAGAGATTGAGGTGAGGAGGTGCTTAGGAGCACTTGATCTACTGCAGGCAGTAAAGGGTGCATGGCAGGAGCTGAAGCACATTTGCTCAGCTGACCAGGCTATCATCAAAAGTGTTTTTAATACAGGTGTATGCAAGGCTGACTGTTTAAAAACAGAACGTGGGGGCAGGCTGCCAGGAGAGAAAAGCATCTCTGGGAAACGAGCAGCATCTGCAGAGGAATTGAGAACTTTGCACATAACTGGGTGTGTGTTGATGTGTCAACATATTGAGGCAGGTTAACAGCAAGGGGGTCGAATTGTGCAATAGGAAGTCTATAATTAGGAGATCAGAGTCCTGGTATCCACTCTTTCAAGATGATGTTGAAAGTTAGAGTGAGCTCAGGGAGGAGCAAAATACTCACATCCGGGAGGTGAAGTAAGGACATTTCAGTGTTTAAGAGTCTGCAGCATGAGCTCTGCAGTTAACTTTTGAGTGTAGAAGTGCCCTGAGAATCATCCAAGCTGCAATGAGACACAGCTTTTTATCAGCAAGGGGTATTATTGACTGGAGTAGAAAAGTGTGTACAGTCTTAACTTCAAGATGGGATGTTTGGAATTTGAGCGCTGTGTTTGGAAACAATATTTTATTGTGATTCAGCCACAGTTAGATGTGCTTGGTAGTGATGATGGCACTTGCTGTAGGAGTCAGGGGGAAGATCCTTCCAGGTACAAGATGTCTAGCATCCTTATGAGACATTCCTCACATAGAACTATTCAGGAACTAGGAGAGTCACAGCATTCTGGAGAGATCAGGAATAAGGTGGGGGGAAATAAGATTCAGGAGGTGAGAAAGGGGGAAAGCAAACAGCTAGTTACAAGGCAGTAGAAGAAGATGAGAAAAGGGAAAATAAAGGAAGGTGGAAGTGTGGAGAAGGAACATCCAGAATGTCAAAGGACTATGTGCTGGGCATGAACTCAAATGTCCCTTGTCCTGCTCCCCTGAACACTCCCTGTTCTAACCCCATGTATGTCATGTCCATCTCTGTATTTCAGTTCCGTATGTAGGCAATGAAGATGATAACACTTCCCTGCCTCAGGGAACAGTGACATCCACTAAAATGGGGTATTTATGTTAAACTGTGCAGCGCAACTCTCATGTAAGCACAAACATAGGTGCTCCATCTCATGTCATATACAAGAGTAGCTATGGCCTGAAGCAGACAGAACCAGCATAGAAATCGTGCAGAACAGGAGTGAGATGCAAGTAGTGGTGATCACTGGTTTGCTGTAAGCTTACTTATGGCAAACAATTTCCACTCTTACGTGGGAGAGGATGAATTGCCTCTCACTTAGGGGGTTTTTTTTGGCAGGAAGGTGTTTACTTTGGTCACTGTTCTATATGTAAATATGGTCTTAGTTATGTGGATGAGCTGCTATTTTTATTCCTTATGCTAAGACTAATCAGAGATGAGTTTTTCTTTGGTGGCTGCAACTTCCAGTGTGTCTGTGGATATGGGGCAAATGTCATAAAGTTCTGGTTTCTCCCACCTGCCTTGGTCTGGGAGTACAAGCAGGTACCTGCCTTATTGTGAAATAATAAAGTAAGAACATCTTTGAACCATATTTAAGTGTAATTGAAAAAAAAATCTAATAGCTGTAAGAACTGTAATTTGCAGTTCCTCCAAGTACTGGTGGCACAGGATTTAACATGAGTCTGCATCATGAATTCCATCAACAGAAGCCACAGTGAATTTCCCTCACAGCTGAATTTGTGCAACTTCAAATAAGGAAATGAGGTGGTTTGGTCAACAGCTGTTTGGAGAGGAAGAATTGATCTCCATATAGTTACTAGCTTAATTGTAAATCAGCCTTCCAGTACCTAAAGGAGCTGACAAGAAATCTGGAGAAGGGCTTTCTACAAGGGCCTGTAGTGACAGGAGATGGGGGAACGGCTTTAAACTGACAGAAGGGAGATTTAGATTAGACATTAGGAAGAGATTCTTCCCTGTGAGGGTGGTGAGGCCCTGGCACAGGTTGCCCGGAGAATCTGTGGCTGCTCCATCTCTGGCAATGTTCAAGGCCAGTTTGGACAGGGCTTGGAGCAACCTGGTCTAGTGAAAGGTGTCCTTGCCCTTGGCAGGGGGTTGGAACTGGATGAGCTTTAAGGTCCCTTCCAACCTAAGCAGTCTGTGATTCTATGATATGATCATGCTTGAGGGTCACTCTATTCTGCCTCTCTGTTCCTATACTCAGATGCCACAGAGAGGGCATTTATCCTGCGTGCATTGCAGGAATGTGATATACTTCAGGAATACCCAAAATATTATTGCTCCCAGACATGGCTCACCCAGAGAGAAAAGTAGCTGGTATCTCAACTGAATGAGGGAATACCCCTTCTCTTCTGCTGCCTATTTTTTCAAGATAAAAATAGGCAGTGCCTGCTGTACTAGATCTTTCCCCAGCTTCCACTTTTCCCCAGGAATTAGTCTGATCACATGAGGATTTCTGCCCTACCTGACCAGATAGAGCAGCAGCCAGAAATCAGTTCTGCTCCTGTGCAGGGTCCTGGAAGGGCAGAAGTTGTTTCTGGAAGTAAGCTCTCTTGGTTTTATTTTAGTAGGATTTTGATTGCAGCCCTGCAACCTAATTCTGTGTTTGTACATGAAGCTGGGGTAATGCCAGTAATCACTGCAAGGATTTGATTCCATTTTTTAAGTAGCATGTGGTGGGATCTTTTCCCTTTTCCCTTTGTGCTTGTACAGCCCCTAGCACCAGGATGAACAACAGGACTTAACAGTGTTACCAACACTCCTTTAGTCTGATTACAGCTACGTGTAATCGCACTGCATGTCATGTTGCACATACAAAATGAAGGTATAAATCGTACCCCTGAGATGGCTGGGATAAAAAATACTAATGGTATTTTTTTGTTCTCCTTGAAGCAGGGAATCCCTGTGAATTTAAGGGACAAAACTGCACAAAAAAGTGGATTACTGCAAACTGTTCATTTCAAAGAGATGACTGGAAGGTGATTGTTAATCCTGCACCTTTCTTCCTTGCAGCTTGTCACGAGTCCTGTTCCTCATGCTGGGGTGCTGCTGAGAACAATTGTTTGGCCTGCAAAGACCCATCACACATGCTAAAAGCAGGGCTCTGCGTGGCGAGCTGTGGACAGGGATTTTATACCAAGGGTGGAATCTGCAGTGGTAAATACCTGTTTTCTTCCTCCAATTGCAAGAAGTTTGAGAAATGCTCTGCAAAAAAGGAATCAATAGTTCATTTAGCTGTGCAGCAGCTGTGGTTTTGCTCATGTCTAAGAAGGCCGATGCACCTTGTGCATAAATATCGGATGAGGAAACCTGCTGTTTGAAAGATTATTAATTCATTTAAGTTAATCAGATGCTGAAAGGTTTAAGGTTTTTTCCCCCTCACTGAACAGCTTGAAAGCCTAACTGAGTTGTTTCTGAGGGCTTGACAAATCCATTTGTCTGCATGAAGAAAAATGGCTTTTGCCAGCAGGTTTCTGTAAATTTGGTTATAATTCAGCATCACAGTAACCAATACCTGCGCAACAGATTGGACTAGGGAGCTGGAAAGGTTTGCTAAGAAGAGGGGAAGAAATGACTGGATGGAATTAACAGACCTAAGTCAAACAGATCATGAAAGGAGGGGAAAAATCTCAAAGAAATAAATAATGTAAAATCTGTCACGACCATTCAGGTCAAGTCTGGGTTTTGCTGGCAGCCATTTCCTGCAACTGCTTTGAAGGACTGTCCAGCAGAGTCACAAGAGATGACAAAGGGGTTTTCTGCCTTCATGCAGGTCTGAGCCACTGCTACCTATAGAGGGCTTCAGACCTGGAAGGGTCTTGACAAAGTTCTTGCTATTCTGATTGCTTCTGGATTAATTTCACTTCAGGTTCCCCTTCAGTTTGGTTTGATGTCTGTACCAGTAAATGTTACTCACCTGTGTTTGGAAGTGTCCAGACTTGAAATCTTACATCTGTAGCTGAAAATCTTCTAAGCTTGAAAGGAAATTTAATTTAGATGCAGCTTGGCCATAATTTTGATTTGTATTGCCAGAGATTTCGTCAAAACTGCATTGCTGCTCCTCACAGCTTCCAGGATTGACGCTTTGCATCTCCTACCAAAAACACATATCTTGATACTCAACTGGAGAAGTGTAAGCTATTTTAAAGGGAGGCCGTTTGGTGAAAAGAAACACAAATGGTTTAAGTGAAAGTGCTTGCCTCTTCTGAATATACAGCTGTGCTAGTGTTGCTGACTGAGGGAAGCTGGAGTTCCACAGAACTCTTAGGCAACAGGTCTGTTATCTTCGGAGCTGACTGCCTGGAGAATACAAACTGCAGGAATGGATAAGAAAATTTATCATGCTTGCATTTAGATGCATTTTCACACTTAAAACTTTGACCTGAAGAAAGGGGGAGATTACAGGTTTTTTTAATCCACTTTTCCTCCACCTTTTACTTCCTGAACAGTCTGATAACTGATACTTGTAAAAAGAGTTATGAGATGGTTTTCATATGTGAAATCATTCAGAATGGTGTTCTCTCTTCACAGACTGTTGGTGAGCAGGAAAAACATACTGCCTTAGCAGGAGGGGTTGTGTCAGGATGGGAGGGAGTGCTGGTGTAAATTCATTCCTGGTATTTATACTTACTCATAGTTGTAGACAGGATACAGGTCAATGGAAACCTATCTGCACTCACACATCTACCTCCGTGAATACCATTACTTATTCCAGGAAAGTATGAAATGTTACTTGTGCTGGAGAGCAATGTTTAAAGATGTCTTTCTTTAGGACAAGGCATGGTTTGGCTTATTTTATCTACATGACTGTGTTGGTGGCTCTGTTGCTCTTTGCTCACTGAGTGCATTTCATTAATGAGCTATATCCTTTTGGACAGCCTGTGACCAGTCCTGCGAAACGTGCTACTCAGACCAATCCAGATGTCTGACCTGTGCTTCAGATAAGTTCTTACATGATGGGAAGTGCATTTCAGAGTGCCCAGCCGGATATTTCCCGAGTAGCAGTAGGAGATGCAGAGGTAAGAGATGTATTTGCATGACTGTTTCTAAGGTTTTCAGCTCCTTGCCTTGTGAAGCATATTAAGACACACTGATATATATTCAAAACACTGTGTGAGTGAGTTATTACTGTTATTAGTTATTAATGCAGGTGTGCTTCTGCTCTCCTTAGTTTGCATAGGTCATGCCAGCTGGGAATTGTCATTGTTGGCTGGAGGGGGCTGTGGTCAGCAACACTCAAGGAAGACAGAAAAAAATCTTAAGGAGAAAAAACAGGATGTTTCAGTTCTGTGTACTTTGTTTCTTTGTCAGCTTGTCATGATTCATGCTCCACATGTGTGGGACCTCTGGCCACTCAGTGCACCTCCTGTTCCTTTCCTCTGGTGTTGCGGTGGGGTCAGTGCCTGCAGGGCTGTGGAGAGGGTTTTTACCAGGATCATGATGTCTGCAAGGGTAAGCTACCTACCTGGGGTAAGTTTCTCAGCTGCTGTAAACCAGCGCACCTATATTGGCTTTTGTAGGGCTGTGCTAAGAGTACTGTGATACTGATCCTTTATCCTGTGCTTAACTGGTCAATGACTAATTCCTCGTTGTGTTTGCCTATTGATAGTTTTCTGCTTTAAGAAAAAAAGAAACAACGCAAATTTTCTTAAATACTTTCTGCATTCACACCCTCAGGATTTATTTATCCTGGGGACTTTTGCTTTTTTCCCTGTTCTGTTGAAATAGCCATACATTGCTTCCAAGGTTTTTTGACATGAGCTAAGAGGTGGATGAAAGTCTACACACACCTACTAGGTTTTCTAAGACCGAGCTCATTTTTGCAGCAGTGGAAAACCTGAAAATTGGGAAAATGAATTTATGCTTCCTGTGAGCCCTTCAGCCTGTCATTTCTTGCTGTCTCTCCTAGTGAGATTGTGTTCACCATTGCAGTTCAGAAATTAAAGGAAACTTGACTGCCTGTGGTATGGTACTGCAGGTTTTTCCCGACATTATTTGTTCATCAGCTTTATTCGAGGAAAGAGCTGTTACTTGGGGCTGAGGGGAAAGATGTCAAACAATTTTTTAAAAAAGCCTGTTTCATTATAGAAAATACAACATCCCCATCTCTTTATGAAATAGATTTCTTAGCTGGGGAGTTGCTGCAAAGCGTATGCTCTTTGCTAGCTCTTTGAGTATCAGACTGTCTACAGCAATACAGAACTGGAAGGAGGATCCAAACCAGTGGTTTTCCCTGAGCTGTGCATCTCATTGCTCTCTTCACCTGTGCACAGGCTGCCACCCATCGTGCCGCACCTGCATTGGCCCAGGGAGCTCTCATTGCCAGCAGTGCAGGGCACCAGACAACGTGTTGCAGCCTCACCAGCCTGTTGAAGGAGCACTACATGGCCTTTGCCTCTCTCACTGCCAAGCCCAGTTCTACATGGACAGCACGGGAGTCTGCAAAGGTGCTCAGAGACTATTCCAAGCAACAGGGTTGTGCTGGGGTTTGGGTGGTCTGGATGATTTTGTATGATGTTTGATCCTTATGTGACTTGAGCTATGTTTGCCTTGTGATAGTCATGAGTGTTTAAACTCAGTAACTTTCAGACAATGGTATATACCAGTACTTTTGAGGGAAAATATACTACATATAATTTATGACTAAAGGTTGTAGGGGTTTTTTTTGTTTAAATGATTGTTCAGGTCTGCACAGCTCAGCTTAGTTGAGCTTAGCTTTCTTCTCACTGAGACTGAGTATTTGATTTCTATCACTGACATATTTTGAAGCAGGATCAGTTCTTAAATTCTTTTCATAAAAGGCTGAGCTTTCTCCTTGTTAGTCCTTAGAGCAGGTCAAGACATTACACAGCAGTCTTTTCTTTTGAGGAAGCTCTTCTGATACATGCCCTGCAGCATATATGCCATCACTGCTCCTGAAATACCAAGTAGGAAGCATTTGCATGTAGGCTAGAGTTTGGAAAAGAGGCAAAAGTGGTGTACCCTTGGGACATATATGTGGTTTACCACTGCTCTGAGAGAAAACTGTGGTGGACTTCATGAAAGAACGTTTACTGGGTGGATCAGGAAGCCAGTCTGGCTGTACAGAGCTTGTGGCAGCCAGTGTGAATATTTCTACAACAAATACACTTCAGTATCCTGAAAACAATGCAGACAGAAGCAGGCTGAGACATTAGGCTGAACGTCTTGTGCCAACACAGCCCACCCTAAGCCTAAGGAGATGTAATACTTTCAGAAATGGCAGTAATTTCCCCCTGTGGAAATCAGAAGTACTCTCTCAGGAATGGAGAGAGTGACTCTACAGTGCTGAAGCAAAGTAATAGTAGTAACAGTAGCAACAATTTTACAGATGGCTGTTTATTCCTGTTGAAAAAATGTTTTGTACAACTGGACATAATTTCAAATCCGTTTATTTTTACTTTATCTCTTCATCTCAACTTGGTCGGAAGAGTCTGTACAAGCTCATTTTTTTGACTTAACGGATCTTAAAGGAGGAAGAGGTGGCTTTTTTTGGGAGGTGAAATGAGTCTGTCTTTAGCAGTGACCTACACAGACCATAATGCTTTGGATTAATACCTAAAGGCATTAGTGTAAAACCTCCAATCCATTCAGTGGCCGTTCCTTGGCATCTAATGGGTTTTCTTGGCTGAGTCCAGGTTATAGAAACAGAGTGAAGAAATCCATATAGCAGTGCCTTAGGTGGGTGAACAGACCTGTACAAACAGGCCTGAGCAGAGTTCAGTGGCAGTGCTGAATTATGTCAGTGGGCAAGAATGCCGGCACAGCCCCATGTGTTATTAGCTCTGCCATTATAGTAATGGCATTACAATAACAGTTTGACTTATTGCAGAAGGGTATGAAGATTCAAGATTGCAGACTTTGAGCTACCCCGTAAAATGTTCATGTAAAGCTTGTAGCTGCCCCTTTTTGAAAAAATAAACCCACGACAGATGTATACCATGCCTGCACTACCTCTGTGGAACAGGAGCTAAGGTTTTACATGTGTGGTTGGGAATTTCTCACCAAACAACAGAAATAAATATCTCTGTATTTCTCTAATGCTTGAAATTTCCCTGATGAAACCGTAAGAAGTTTCTTTCTTACATGATTTGAGTCGCTTGAGCTGAGGAGAGTCCTGAAGATGTCGTATTTGTGATGAAGATCCCCAGCTTTTCTCCCTGGCTGTCTTGCAGACAGCTAAGTGTACTTGTGTAAATCATTTCATTCCTTCTCTCCAGCCCTGTGTCTGTCATGTCTCTCTAGAGGGCAGGAAGTCTCTCTTTGTATTCAGTGAAGACTCACACCAAGAACATGTGCCTTGAGTCACTGCTCTAATAAATAAGGTTTTTAACTAATGAGTTTATTCAGTTAATCAGCTTGTTTAGTTTAAGATGGCTTGGATGGGTCAGTACCAGTAAAGGTGAAGTCTAACTTTTTAATTGCACTCTTCATTCTTGCTGAATCATTCTTGTAATGAGTGTTCACTTCCCTAGCTGTAAGGTGGGCAGCCCACATCTATGTATATTTGCTCTTACTGCTCCAGAATGGCTGATGATAACTGTGCAGTGATGCTGGATAGAAACTCCTTCCCAGAGTAACTGTAGGGTGATAGTGAAAGATGATTTCAGAATCTGGTCAGTTTGCAGACCCCCACAGTTCTTTTAGGGAGAATGGAATTACACAGCATTGTGCATCTCAGCACAGTTTCAGTAATGACTTGTGTGTGTGCAAAGGAAGATTAAATGTGCAGCTTTCTGTGCTTGCTCCTTATCTTGAAGAAGTGTGCTATACAGCCTTTGTACTCCTGCCTTTTCACCCTTTCAGAAGCAGAGAATCCTCTAACAGAAATACCTTCACTGGAGAGAAAGTAATCTAGCCATACTTTAGGACAGTAACAACCAAAATCAGCTGGAAATAATTTACCTGTCTGTCATCTTGTTTTTCCCTTCCCTGCAGAGTGCCACCCCTCCTGTGCAGCCTGTGTGGGGAACACTTCTCAGGACTGCATGGCTTGTCTGTCTTCCCACGTCCTGCTCGAAGGCAGATGCCTCTCTGAGTGCCCAGAGGGACTGTTCAGCCACAAAGATCACTGCTACTGTGAGTGCATAGTACAGGCACCTGCAGCTTATACTGCTGAATTTCATTGCATGCACATTTTGTAGTGCATTTCTCAAAGTAATTAGGGATGCTGTCAGATTTTTATGGGGCTATTTAAGTATTTTCAGGGGAGAATAGGATAGTCCAATTTCAGGAAACGGAATCTCCTCCTAATGGGAGAGAGGTGTACACATTGAATTGTAAATTATAATCAGTTTTGTTCCTCTGGACTGTTTCCCTGAAGATATTTTGCTTTTCATTTCAGTAGGCTCAGATGATATTCTTAGCCAGTGTGCTGTAAAAAAAAGCCTTTACCAGGCAACACTGAAAAGTGGTCTGCTTTTATTAGACTAGATAAGCATATTGTCCATATAAATTACCTGTATTTAATATCCACTCCTGGCTATAGGGCTGGGTTTAGAAGGAAGAAATCTTGCAGATAAAGGAGAAAAGCCATTACATCTATGAATATGCCTGATCAGTAGTGGGGACAGTGTTATTTATTTGTGCCTCAGCCTTGCCCACCAGTCAGCAAGTGGCCTTCCTTCAGCTTGTTTGAGCTCATCTACACAGATGAATTTGATTACTGACCTTCTGAGTGACTGCAATGATTAAATCTTGTCTGCCCCTTGAAAAAATGGTGGCTTGAAAAAAGGGTATGCTGTTCATTATGAGCTGCCAAGTATGATGGGTGAGGAAAAGCAGACATTTGAAATCTGATTAGTCCCTTCAAGGTCAAGTGAAAGTTGTCTCCTATTTTATAATCAATTCTTTGGGTCAGGCATACATATATCTGTTCTGGCAGAGGGAGAAATTTACTGGTTGCTTCCCTGGAAGGCCTCAAATTTAGAAAGAGAAACCTCTTCTAAAGTCCATTACTCAATTTATTTGTCCAAGGAGCAACTCTATAAATAACGTTTATTTGGCAAGCTATTGTAAAGATTCATCAAGTTTGAGACTGCCACCTTAGAGCTGAGGTAACTGCTGTGTGTTGCATTATACAGTTTCAGGCTTATGTAAATGTCTTAAAAACAAAATGTCAGTGTCAGGAAAGAGGCTTCTTTCTGTCTGCTGCCAGCTTAGATCTCCTGCGGGTTTTGAGCAGTGATGCTCAGTTAATACAGGTGTATCTAAGAAAACTGATTCTTCCTTTTGAACACTGGATTCATGGGCATGATCTCTGAGAAGCTGAGAAAGGTGTTTGGGACATGACATGTTTGGTCTTAAACACCCAGCTTCCATGTGGGGAGTGGGCAATTGTATGTAGCCTGGGAGAGTCCCGAGGTGGGAGATTTTTTAAATTGTGTGCTTTTATTCTTAACAGAGCTTTAAAAGTAGCTTTTAAGATGTCTTTAAAGGTGGAAGGATACAAAAGCAATCTGAGTGAAATATTTTTGAGCAGTCTTAACCACTTTACCTGCAAGCCTTTTGTTGAGCTTTTAGCAGGCAGGGTAGCTAATGAGCTGGCTAATGAGGTGGCCAATGAGCTGGCCTGGCATTCAGGTTTCATAGGTCTTGGTTTGGGAGGGCTTTGCTCAGAAATCATTCCTTGACTTTCTACTTGTGAATACCAAACTTATGCCACTATGATGTTGATACAATCCCAAGATATTTAATTTATCTTCCTTGTGCATCCCACTCTTACGTGCACAAGCGTGTGGTAGAGAAATAAAGGGGCTAATCTGTTTATATTTTATGTTTTGTATAGATCTGTACCTTGATTAATGGAGAGAACAGGTCATGTTTTTAAATTGACAACTCATTTCTCATCTTGTTTATTCAAAATGAGGTTGTAAGGGCCTTCAAAGCCAGAACTGTACAGTCACTGATGCTATGAGATCATTTTATGTCTGTGTTTTGTAGATTATTATTATAAGTGTTGGCTTTTTGAGGAGGGGAGAGTGACAGATGGACTATACTAACAGCATAACAAGTGTTGTTTGTCTTACCCAGCCTGTCATCCATCTTGCAAGACATGCCACGGCCCTTCTGATCTGGCGTGCTTAACCTGCCATCCCCACGCGACTCTAGCCAGTGGAAAGTGCAGGACTAGCTGCAAGGAAGAGCAGTATCTCAACCTGGTGGGATATTGTGTGGGTAAGTAAGAGGAGGTGGCGTAGGTCATACAGTATGATGATCTTTCTGGGCCAGTCTGTGACTGTAGAGGCAAACCTGGAGGACCCAGAGCCTGGAAAACTGCTTAGATCCTGCGCAGAACTTCAACAAAGTGAGTTAGGGAAACATTTGTGATTCAGAGAGGTTTTCTTTAAGGGCCTTAAAGAAAAAATGGCACAGTTAGCATTGCTGTATGCATTCTTGGGAGGTAATAGGATTTCTGTATAGGGGTTATACTTTGTAGGTGCTTGGTGCCTACACTTTAGCCTGTCGTCAGAAGCCACTGATTGCATTTGTCTGTCTAAAGAGAAAAATTCCTTTTAATCCATCACGCAGACACGTATAAACATATCCTGGGAACTGCTCCAACAATTTCTGAGCTTTATCAAGCCATTTTTTTCTTTATCAGAAAGAGATATGGTTTGTGAGGCTTAATCTGGGCTGAACAGTTCCAAGTGAGATAAGTAATCCTAAGAAAAGGGAAAAATGCATTAGGCATAATAAATACACCCGTTGAGAGGTTATTGTTCTCAATTTAACATAGGTGATTCCCCTTCACAGAGACTTCTTTTTGTTTATATAGCGTTGGGGGCTTTTTTAGGAAAGACTTGTTCCTTTGCTCCCTACAGATTGATTTTGTGAGCCATTTCTTTATCTTCCTGTTAAACAACAGTTCTTGTTTTGTCTGCAGAGACAAAGAAAGGTGGGAAACAAACTATATGAGGAGTAGAAAAATGACCTAAAAGTATTCTACAGCTCTGTATGTACACAGGAAATCAGGTTGAGGAATAAAAATGTTTCATACAATGAAGTAATTACAGTATGGAAATAATTCAGCATTTTAGTGTAAAGAGCTGTCTCTGCCCTGTAAAATTGCTCGGGCTACAATGGTATTTGTTAGTGTCCTGTCCCATCATAGCTGTATGCACTTTGCTTTTTCCACCTTACTTTCCCATTACTTTGCATTATGCTTCCCATGAAAAAAGGCCTGTGGAAATGCATCTTCCAGCTGTAAATTTCACTGGAAAAACTTCCTGCCATTCATCGTAAACCAGGATTATTTCGGGTTCACTCTGAGGGTTTACTCTGCTGCTTGCTGCATACTATGTGCTTTAATTACCCCTTTTAGACTACTGTTACCTATAAGTTTGGCAAGATGTCATGGAGCAATATGCTTGCTCCCCAAATCCCAGGGGATTAGCTAGATGTCACAGTGCCTGGGAATAATGAGGAGCTGAAACTGCAAATGGGCTTGCTCAGGCAATGTGGAGGGCAAGGTTTGACCTGCACATATGTGGCACTGACAGAGATGAATTGTCTGCAAGGAATCTTTCCTGGCTTTCTGAGCTCCAAAGCAATTGCGGGCTGGTGATGCATCCTTTCCTTGCAAACTAACGAGCTTTTTTTTGGAGCCCTGTAGAGGATGAACACAGTCCACTGTTTGGAGACTTCTCAAAGTAGAAACATATTTTCAAGGTTTGGTTCACAGTGCCTAACATTAGTGAGTGTCAGTATTGAGTGTTCGGATCTATGTCCCCAAAACAGTAGAGAAGACTTTCCAGGTGCAACATTGTAAGAACATAGACACCTTTCCTCCTTCCAGCTCCGACCTTTGTTTTGCTATCTAACTCACTTGAGCAAGTCCTGTCCTCAGGAAGCTAGTACATGATAGGAACCCTTAATGTTCACGTGGTCTTGCATATAGATACATTAATGTTTCTTGGTCTAACTGAAGTCATAGAGGAATATAGAACCTTAGAATGCTTTGTGTGGGAAGGGACCTTACAATTCATCCAGTTCTAACCCGCTGCCATGGGCAGGGACACCTTCCACTAGACCAAGTTGCCCCAAGCCCCAACCTGGCCTTGAACACTGCCAGGGATGGGGCAGCCACAGCTTCTCTGGGCAAGCTGCGCCAGGGCCTCACCACCTTCACAGGGAAGAATTTTTTCATAGTTATTTGTTGCTTTTAAAGAAAGTTGTACTTTGGTCTCAGATCTGCAGTCTGAGGTGTGCTGCTCTTTGTGCCAAATTTATGTCCAATGTTTAAGCAAAGGTTATGTGTTGCCAGTTCTGCTAGAGATAAAGAGCTCCACATCCAGGTTGTTAAATTTCACTCATTCTTCTCAGTCAGTACTGATTGAAATGCTAAATTTGCCCTTGCAAGTTATTAATTGCCAGTTAAAGAGCAGCTGTCCCGTAAAAGAGAACATTAAAACCCCTGACACTTGCATAATGTATGATTTGCATCAGAGTCTAACAAAGCTTCTTCCTTTGCTTCCCAAAGCGATGTATTTTTACAATTATCTTCCCATTTATCTCTAATTCCCGACTCTCCAGGCAGAACTGTGTTATGACTTATAGGGACTGCTGTGCACTGTAGCCATCTGTCATATTTCATGGACCTTCAGGGGAAAATCTTTCATACAGGGTGGAGAAAACCAACTGTCACTTGAAACCATTGCCTGTGAATTAATGCTGTTATTGTACATGTTACCTGAATGAGATTTGGAACATTTGCCTTGTTAATAGATAAAAAAAAACCAACCTAAAATCTTGTTTTCAGCAGTTTATCAGAGAAGCATTTCAAATGTAAGCAGAAGAAAGACAAAATGGCCTCAAGATTCTAAAGATCAATGAGTTTATACAGTCTGGTTTGGGCACACTGAATTTGTGCCTATCTTCTTCGAGAGCAAGCCATTGATTAATTTTATCTCATAGCTGAAGTGTACGTACAGGAATGTGTGTATGGCTTTAGCTATCCCCTTTTGAGTACTGGGGCTTATGCTTTTTTTGTTTGCCCAGTTTGAAAACACAATTTGATTTTCCTCTCCCTCTTCTTCAAGACAAACTTCAGCTTCAAGAGACATTGCAGTCACCGGTCGAAAAAATAGCACCATCACTAAAACTGTTGCCTTGCTCATAAACTCCCACCCTTTCTGATTTGAATAAATCATATGCCTGTCTTAAGGCTTCCTCATTGATCTTGAGGCTTCTTTGTTAATCTTTTCCTGGATGGAGGATGCAAATGACCACCTACCAGAATTAGTAGCATGGGCAGCTGGAGTGAAATGAAACTCAAAACATCCCCAAGGTCCTGTCTTAACTTCCAGCTGCATCTTCCTTGAAAGAGAACTCCCAATCCCCCTGTTCAGCTCATTGGGCCTTTGCTTTCTTAAGCTGTTGTGAAAATGTTCAAAGATTAACCAGAAGAGCTCACTCAGGAGGGTCCCTGTAACAAGCCTTTCTGCCTTGCCCTTAAAATTCCAGAAGGAACAGTCTGACAACAAGAAATACATTCAGTTCCTTGTAAAATTAATGAGCTATTGCCATACTTTTACAGAGACATTGATATCATCACAAAGAGGTGGAGTTTCCCTGAGCAGAGCAAGAGGGAAACTGGGGTCTTGGATCCACTTAGTTGCTGGGTGCAGCCTCCTGCAGAAGTTAACAGCTGAGCTGCCAGAAGAGGAAAATGGAACGTCATTTCCCTGCTTTGCTCTAGGCTCATTTGTGCCAGGATATTCCACCTTAAGCTGCCTAGAGAAACTCCCACCCTTTTCAGAAGACACAGACAGATCCCTGCAAGCATGGTTGCACTTCCAGAGTTCACCTCCCTTGTCTGTGTGACAAATTCCCTTTTATGTTTTTTAGAAGTGAGACAAAAAGCTTCTTCCAAACACCAAATCAAACCAGAAATCCTGGTCAGCGCAGAATATCCTTCTGAGTCAATCACACTGATTTGGATTTATCATAAGGTGCTAGCGGATGTTTGCATGCTAACATGCCTGTAACTGTATGGTGTTTTAAGCACTGATTTCAAGTAATGCTCTCTGTTGAACTTCATACCTTAGAATATAGAAAATGCATCAGGATTTTTTTTTCTTAAGAGCCCTTAAGAGGGAAGGTGTATTTAAACATCACAACTGCTTGATTGCTTAGCAAAAGGTGGAACCGAGGGGTAGAAATGCTTCTGGCTTCCTTTATGAGCAATTGCAAATACTTCAGATAGATTTTTGTCTCCCCAGACAGCCACCTTTGTCTTGACAGGCAAGGGAACAATATATAATGAATAATTTTCATATATTAAGGGCAGTATTTGTTTGCTAAGAGAAAGCTAAAGTGGATATGGAAGTAAAGTAACTCTGGAAATGGAAATCTGTGTAAGTGATTATATTGTACTTTGTAATGATATTTGCTTTATAGGAAGATAAGGAATAGGTGAGGGGGGAGGGGAGGATGCATAGAGGTGAATTGACAAAGAAAAAATTAGACCCAGGTGAAAGGGTAGCAGGACAGTGTGGACACTGGGATGCAAGTCAGTAGTCTCAAAAAAATGGGAAGGGAGGCCTTGAGACTACAAGCAAGGGAGTGATGTACTGCCCTGAAAATCCAGTTGGGACGCTGAAAGAAGTCTAAGTTTATTAAATAACTCTGTTGAACTCACCTGCAGCAAATACGGGAAGTTGTGGCTGCTCTACCCTTGGCAATGTTCAAGGCCAGGTTGGACGGGACTTGGAGCAACCTGCTCTAGTGAAAGGTGTCCCTGCCCCTGGCAGGAGTTGGAACTGGATGAGCTTTAAGGTCCCTTCTAACTCAGACCATTCTATAATTCTGTGATGTGAAACCTCCAAAAACCCAAAGCCCACAGGCAGCAACTTGGCTTAGCTGGAGTTGAGGACTGTCAGGGAGAAGGCAGAAGCAGGGAACAAACACGGCTGTTCAGTATTTTTGAGAAGCATGAGGAGGCCTATGAGGGGGGCTTAAAGATGCTGGGGAGGGACTCTTCATTAGGGACTGTAGTGACAGGACAAGGGGTAATGGGTTCAAACTTAAACAGAGGAAGTTTAGATTGGATATAAGGAAGAAGTTCTTTACTGTAAGGGTGGTGAGGCACTGGAATGGGTTGCCCAAGGAAGTTGTGAATGCGCCATCACTGGCTGTGTTCAAGTCCAGGCTGGACAGAGCCTTGGGTGGCATAGTTTAGTTCAAGGTGTCTCTGCTCATGGCAGGGGGATTGGAACTAGATGATTTTAAGGTCCTTTCCAACCCTAACTATTCTATGATTCTAAACCACCCCACTTCTGCTAGTCCTTGCTTCAGAGGGAGCCTGCTGTGAGAAATTCAAATAATCTTTTCCAAAAAAAAGCACCTTAGTTCCTCCTTACGTCTCTCCCTAGTTCCCCTATATCCCTCAGATTCACCATGGGTGTCTGTCCCTGGTGTTTTATTTGGTGGTGTGTGCTGTTTGATCTACAGGCTTGCAAAGGAGCAAGAGAGTGATGGGGCTGAGAAAAAGAACTCTTTTAACACAGAGAAAAACTGTACTGCAACAGCACCTAGTTTTGTAGATACTTAGCTTTTTAAACTTTACTTTGGGAGAATCTAGTTATTTACAGTAGATACTGGTTATTTGGATACCCTTGAATATTCTCTGTCTTGTTTTTATGCTCTGCCTATGGAACCTATTGACCATACTCAGTGAGTTTGGTTACTTATATCTATCCAAAGCTCTCTATTAGAGGCCAGTGGCTCTGACGGGAGATTAAACTGGAGTATTACCATTTTAACAATCAGGGGAGTCGGCGTATCACCAGGTAAATGTGGAAGCATGAGAAACTAATTGGATTTATGTTAATTTATTAACTACAAGTGTATAGAACTCTTCACCCCACCTCCAGCCCTGTGCATACAAATTACATATGATGCTTAGAGCCTTTTGGGGGAAATCTTGGTTCTTGCTCTCTGCCCTGAGCTGGGTGGTCCTTTCTGGCTTCTGTGAGGCCACGGATAGAAAGCGGGTCTTTCCACTCTGATGTCAGTACAGGTTTGAGATCTTTGCCTGTAAAGATTGATTGAATGGTGCCTTGGGTATTGAGTTCTTCTCCTGTGCAGTCAGAAGCTGCCTTAAAGTAACCCCTCTAAGGGGGTTTTGAGCTTTGTCACTGAGTTTGGGAGCATGAGCTAATGTGCTGCTTTCCTTTTCTTACTGCTGTCCTGACAGTGATGGATTGGGAACCTACAGGGTCACTATCTTAAGCAGAATGTTTCTTCTCGCACACCTTTACCTCCCCTCTGGCTCTTGATTTTCCATCTGCAAGGTTGAGAGTAGGGGACAGAAACTAGAAGATATTATATACCCTGTAAAGTCAGGAGGTGAAGGAGGCTGCTGTTTTAAGAACCTTGAAACCCTGCATGCAGTCACAATTGCATTATTTCTGAACTGCATCCATGCTTTTCCACCAGTGTTTGGTAAGAGTCATCTATGCGTGATGCACAGAAGTCAGGCTATTACGTTCTTGTAGGTATGGATGTAGAATTTCCCTGAACTCTGATATAAGCCTGTCTTCAGCTTGTAAAATGAGATTGCCTGACAATCTGTGGTAATGCTGTCACAAGAGACAAAAGGCAGAAAGTTGAACCTTCACTCGAAATCTGACAAGAAGCTGGGTTACTCAAATCAAGCCTCATAATTCCATTTCTTTCAAGACAGTAGTCATTTCCTTTATAATTTTCTGAATTACCATAATGAGAATTAATTTGGCTTCCAGGTTGCCTTACATTGCACTGTTGTGCATACAAAAAGCTTGTTGTAAAACCTTTTGAAACACATACGTTCAGGCAGAGGTCAGGAGACACAGGCTGGGGAAAAATGAAAAAAGGAAAAGGTTTTGAGGCACTCTCATGCAACTGTAAATGCCTCTCTTGGCTTGGCTTTGAGGTCTGCAGTGGCCTCTTCAGGATATGTCTCATTTGTGTGCAACAATCTGGACAGTAAGAACTACAGGACAAGGTCATAAAGCTGTACAGGTTGTGCTGTTTGTTTTTCAGCAGTGGCAGCAGAGGAAGGTGAATGCCTACAACTGCCAGCGTAGTTTGTCAAAGACAAACCTGTAGGTAAAAGCGCCTAAAATCAGAGAAAGATTTGGGGAAAGTTGAAGAGCTTTGACCCAGCTTTGTACAAAGCTTCCCAAGCTGTCTGAGGGATAGGAAAGAGGATGCTTGGATGGGCATGAGAGATGCAGAGAATGTGGTTGTTTAGGAAAAGTGTGGATGAGGGCAAGAGGAAGAAACGTTCCTTGAACGTGGTAATTTATAGTCTTCTCTCTTGCAGATATCTGGAAGTGCAGAATTAAGCACCTTACCCCAGCCGTTGTGCACCAAATAGCAGGAAGGAGCTCTGAAAGTTACATCCCTAATGTCTTCCTTGAATTCCCAGCACTGTTTCCCCCTAACTGTTCTGTTTTGTCCCTCTGTCATCACAGTGTCTGTTATTCCCTGCTTCCTTTAGACTGCCACCCTTTGTGTCGCCAGTGTGTGGCCAACCTGCGAGACACCGGCAGCATCTGTCTGAAGTGCCAGAACACCCGTCTCTTGCTCCTGGGGGATCACTGCATTCCTGACTGTCCGGTGGGATACTATGCAGAGAATGGTGCCTGCAAAAGTGAGTAGTCCCTGCAGGTACCTCAAGCAACTGCAAGGGATCACCTGGATCCTTGTGAGATGTTCCATGAAATGGTTCCTATTCAGTAAAGAAGCTTTATCCAACTGGCAGGACACTGGGAGCGAGAGATGTGCTTCTGGGCTAATAACTCTGCCAGCTGGCCGGGAGCGCTCTTTCCTTGCTCCCCTCTCTCTGCTTTCAGACTGTGAGGTCTTTGAGGCAGAAGGTGCTGTACTGTCTTCAGCACATGCTGTGGCTACTGGGGCCTAGCCCACTCTTACAAGTGTAATGGGTATCAGACAGCAGTATGCTTGAAAGGAGGTGAAGGTGAATTTTTCTCTCTGGTAAATCCCATTTCTCATATTCTAATTAGCTACCGTGAGGTCACTTCTAGGAAGAAATGGCTTCTTAAGCATAATAAAGGATAACTTTTCTGGTGCCTATCACCAAGTCTCCAACTTTTGCAGTCCCAGCACAGTTCTGGGATGCTGACACTTGAAAATATTTTCTAGATATGTGCTTCGAAAGGCTGTGCAACTTCTGCTGACAGAAGGCAGAACTGTTGCTAGGAGCACCTTCTCAGGACGTTCTACAGCCTAAAATGGGACATCATCCCAGCTAAGGTCTCTCAGTGAAACTTGTCTTGCTACAGTAACTGCCCAAAAGGTGATCATTCATAGCCGCCAAATTCCAGGCCAAAAAGCCAATGTCATTCAGCCTTTTAGGCTTAGCGGCCCTCCAGGTGCGTGAATGAAGCTGCACTGATAGCACATTTTATTCTCTAGCCTTCTGTGCCTTCATCTATCCAGTGTTTGCTGTTAATGTGGTTTCATGTTCTGGTTATTGTCTGACCTGCTTTATATTTCTGGGACTCTCAAAAGAAGGAAAGTTGCTTTTCTTGTTATGTGGCTGACAGAGACGTGTTTGAGCCCTATGTGTCTTATGCTGAGCAAAGGGTATTGCAGTTTATTTTAGGAGAAAAAAGTCAAGACAAGAAATCCCGCACATTAAAATTAAGATGGAGATGCTCCATTTGCAGGAATTTCCTAATGCAGTCCAACAACTTGTAATTAATGTTTCAGAGCTTTTCTCAAGCACTTGGGGAGCTGTGTGTTTATTTACCTGTTTCTGACAAATGAAATCTCTGTGTCATTTAATTGGAAAGACCTCTGAGAGAGATGTATTGTCTTCCTGGAAATTTAAATCTAAGGATGATATTTCTTCCCTTTGGTATAAAGGTTTCATTTCAAAGAAGTTCTGCATTATTCAGACTGTGTCAGAGCACCCATTACATTTTGTGCTGGCTTTTAAGATCTCTAGTGCAGCATCAGCAGTTACTTCTCTGATTTCTTTGCCTGATTCATTTGGCCTGATAGGTGTGATGATGACATCAAGTTTTAGGTAAAGGCCTTTCAAAAAATACAACAGACTAATAATTTTGTGAGTCTGTACCCCCACTTTGGAGAAATTAAGAGGGTACATTGGCCTGGTCCACTGTGGTATTTTAAATCTTTTCAATCAGACTAAAGGAGAAATGGAGAGAGAGCACATAGAGATGGACTGTTCCCTGTCAGTGTTGCTTCTTGGAATAGGTAGCAGCTGTGCAGCTCCTGAAGAAGGGATGAATATAAATCTCCAGGGAGGTGTGGAGCTGTCAGAAAAGCACTGGATGGTTCCTAATAGATAAAGCATATCAGGCTGGGGAGGATCTGATCTGAAACTGGTTGAGAGAAGGCATGAGAGGGAGGTACTGATACGTGCTTGCCCTTTTTTTACTCTTTCCAGAGTAAAACTCTTGGCCAGATCCTATCAGGGTGTTCTGAAGGAGAGGGGAAGGTCGAAGAGAAGAGGAATGAGTAAAAACAGAAGGGAAAGGAGGGAAGAGAGCTAGTGTGCATGGCACAAATAAAGCCATTTAATCCTGCTGCCACAGGGTGGGTGGGTTGTGTTTCTGCTCCTAAGTGCTGTGCACCAGTAAGAGGAACTTAGTAGGAACTTTTGGTACTCAGTATTGTCACCATACTGAGAGTGGTCTGCAGAAGCTTTTGAAACTTGCCCGAAGATCTACTTTTTCTTGCGCAGAAACATGTTCTTGCTGTCCTTGCAGGATGCCACCCCTCCTGTAAAACCTGCACCAGTGGGAGTCCATTCACCTGCTCTTCCTGCAACACCAGCCTGGTTCTCTCCCACACCGGCATGTGTGTGCCAATCTGCTCCCAGGGATACTACAGGGATGCCAGGCAGGCATGCAGACGTGAGTGTCTCTCTCCAGCCCGTATCTCCTTTCCCCAGTGTATTCACTGACATGTCTTGTCTTGTTCCTCTGCTTACTGTTCCTCTTGCCAGGAAAAGAAAGACACGAGTTGACAGAGGTGATTAGCTGCCTTAGAAACAGAGCCTACAGCGTGGTTTAAATTTGAACAGTCACAGTTTTGTTACCAGCTTCAAAGACAAGAGGCTTTTGGTCCCATAGGAAAAATCTGTAGGAGAGTTTGTGTAGGCTTCCTTGTTAAGTTGCTTAGGTGGTGCGTAGAGAAGTGGCCAAAAGTATGGGTGGATTCTGAGCCTTGTGAGAACTTGACAATTTTGGATCAGTTTTAATCAATTCTTACCAAGGCAAGCCCCTTCCCCACTACCTGCCAGTATCTGCCATGGAAGCTGTATTAAGGCTGTAGAATTTACACTACATTTTATCACGTATGCAACCTCAGTAGAAAGAAGGCACGGCTTGGCAGGCACAACCCCAATTGAGCTGTGATGTTTTTACCTCCTAATGATTTGATGTAACTGATCTGGTGTTAAGTCCAGTAATGTTTTATCCCACTCCTGCTATTCCTTGCGAATCTCTCGGGGCCTCTCTTCAGTTCTCCGTGTTCGCTCTGGCCCTGACACCAGTTGTGTTATTCCTCACATAATTATTGGGCTTGATATTCTGAAATGCAAAATGATGTGGCCCAGAGACATAAAAAATAGGAAAATACCCTGCTTGACTGACCCACTGTAATACATACGCCTAGAAATAGAGGTGTGCTTAGGTAGCTGGATTGCTGTGAACCTGAACACTCAGATTTGTTAAGTCCTGCATTACCCTGATTTTAATTACCTGGATTTATGATAAAATAACTGTTGCTGAGTGTAGGTATGTGTGTCTTCCTATCTAGACCCAATTTCTTTACTGATGAGGTCCTATAGGAAGAAACTGATATGGTTGTCAGCTTTACCTGCCTTTTGTTGGAATATATGGATCTCCTGGAACTATTATTTCCATCTTAGCTGCAGAGATGGAGATACTTTGCATAACTTCAGGGAAATAGGTGGAAAAGTTTGTACTGTACATTCTTTCACTGACAGAAAAAAAGCTATTCAATAATAATGAAAAAAGTAAAGTAATAAAAAAAACAAAAAAAGGAATCATGGGATTTTCACTGTCCTGAAGAGTTTCCTGCAAGCTCTACAAGGTGTTCACTGTTCACTCCTGCAGTGTGGATTATTTTATTACTACATGTACCAGCATACCTCTCTTCCTAATTAAAATGCCCTTTAGTAATGAACAATTTCCTATTGCTAGCTCTTCCCCTAAGACCTCATGTTAGAAGTGGAATGTTCCCAAGGACTGTACCCTTCCCAAATTTGGTTCAGTAGCTCAAATACAAATAGACTTTTGCAATCCAATTCAGCTACTCTAATTTCCTTATTGCAGAAGGCTTTTGAACAAGTGTGTGTAATCCTTGTGGCAGGAGGCTTAAGGCAAAGTGTGTTGGTGCACTGGATTTTTGTCATTCCAAGTATCACTTGTGCCTTTTCAAGTGAAGTACTGCTGATAAGCCATATAGATATAAACTGTCCCTATATATATAAAGTGCTGGGAAACTACCACTCGGAGGTGATGGAAATTGTTTAAACGGAGGTTGGCTGTTAGGCTGAGAAAATTTGGTCTCTCTTCAAGGTTTATTTCAGTCTCATTGCACTTTTGAGGAACTCGGGTTTGGATGAAGCTCAGGGGGACACTGACTGTACATATGGACTCTCAGAGATACTTTTAAACTCGGTGACACCCTAGCTGAGGAACAGTGCAAAGCTTAACAGGTTCTTCGTGAGTTTAAAAATGCAGATATGGAGTCAGGCTGATAAAACAAACAGACAGGATTGCTTTCAAATACACTTTTTGCTAACTGTTCTGGCATGCCTCCATGGGTAACCTGATTTCTATAGATGTAGACCTCATATGGAATGTTGTACCATTCTTTTAAAAGTTGGCTTTTCACAGCACTTATAAATAGTAATTTTTCCACGTAGCATTCTTAAGTGAAATCAGACCAGCACCAGAGCACATAAAAAGAGCTGATAGATACTTTAGGTAAATATTTTGTTAGAAATGATTTGCACGTCAATAAAATACAGCCTCCTGTGACATGTTTTAGATGAGCTAGAAAAAGTAACTATTTTGAAGGGCACTGGCTCCTTGCTTCAATGAGACCAATGTGGGTATTTTCACATTTACTTCGGTATTTTGAGGTTTTGTGGTTACAAAACTCTATCTTGAATTAAAAGCAACTTGAAGTGGATTTCCACAATTAGCATATCGCTAAAATAGTGTTCCATAATTATCATATCTCCGACATGTTACTGCAAGTAACATGTCAGTATTTAGCACGAGAACTGTAGCTGAGTGAAATCCTATGAGAGCTTTTAATGGTTTTGCAATTAAAAGTGGCCAGCTATGCTTTATTCTTCAGGTTAAACACTCAGGGCTGCATTTTCAGAGCTTTTCTGATTTATCAAAAGTACAGAATTGAGCTTGGACAAAAAGTCTGACTCCATATGGTTTTAGCAATGCTCAGAGGTAGTTGGTGAGGAATTTAGTAGTCCCTTTTGTATACACTGTCATTGTACTCTCTAGCAGGGCAGTTAGAGTTGTTTGGACAAAGCAGACAAACCCCTTGTGAGTTTCCTGCACATTATTTTTGTAAAGTCTCATCTCACCAGAATCAGAGTGAGCTTTTCAGTGCATAGACAAAGGGGAATATTTTTCAGTCTTTCGTAGCACATTGCTATCTAATCTTCTGCTGTTAATTAGCCAACAGCCCTGACATCAGCACCAAGTACACTTGGCTGGTAGTAAAGTCTACCAAGAACTTTAGACCCTGGACATCAGAGAGGGTGAAATATTGTGAACCTCTGGACTTTGATCCTAGATTCAGTAAATCCCTGAATTATTTTTTCTTGACATCTTTGTTTGCTCCAGACAGCTCCAAAATTTTACACTGTCCGCAAATCAAAAGGTGGAAGCATCAAGTGAAATTAAACAGGCCATTGGTCCCACCAAGGTTTGCTAACTGGATTGTAGCAGTCTGCTACAGTCTCCAAATCTGTGTGTTTATGGATTAAGCCTGGAATCACATGAAACACAGATTGCTTAAAGTAAATAAGAAAAATAGAGACAGGGAAAGCTGTTATTTGGGGGTTTGAATTCAAGGTCAGTGTTGAATTCAAGGTTTCTTTTTTCTGGCTCAGGGGAGATCTTACAACAGTCTTCCAATACGTAAAGGGGCCTAGAAAGCTGGAGAGGGCCTTTTTACAAGGGCATGTAGTGACAGGACAAGAGTGAATAGCTTTAAACTGAGAAAGTATAGATTTAGATTAGATATTAGGAAGAAGTTCTTCCCTGTGAGGGTGGTGAGGCACAGGAACAGGTTGCCCAGAGAAGCTGTGGCTGCTCCATCCCTGGCAGTGTTCAAGCCCAGGTGAGATGGGGCTAGGAGCAACCTGGTCTAGTGGAAGGTGTTCCTGCCCATGGCAGAGGGTTGGAACTGGATGAGGTCCTTCCCAACCCAAACCATTCTATCATTCTGTGATTTTACCCTGACCTGTTCAGAGGAGAGTAAGAAGCAGTGTGAGGATGCAAGTCTATTCCAAGTAGAAGGAATGAGGCTTTTTACATTTTGGAGGCTATGAATAGGAATCGAAGTCTCCGCAGGTGTCTCTCAAAGAGGACAAGCGGAGTAGTGAGGCTACAGGATAATAACATTTTTCATGGTACTGTTGGCTGGTGCATCAGTAATTACAGTGATTTTCTTTGTCTTTGTCTTTCCCCAGCTTGCAACAGCCAGTGCCTTAGCTGTGAATCAGCCGCCAGCTGTACATCTTGCAGAGATCCAACCAAGGTCCTGTTGTTTGGAGAATGCCAGTACGAGAGCTGTGCTCAGCAGTATTACCTGGATTTTTCCAGCAAGACTTGCAGAGGTGAAAAATACATTGCTGGTTTAAAGACAAAGAAAAATAAAAGATAAATGAATTGCAAGTACTGTGGCTAAGAATCCATTAAATTGCAGCATGATCTGTGCAGGTGGCCTGCTTTAAAAAGTGAGCATGAGGGGAGGAGTTGTTCAGTGACAGACTTAATTGCAGGGTTTTCACTGTTTTTTCTCTTCCCTGGCAGTCTGCTGTCACATACTTCAGCATTTCAGTGCAACCAGATTATTGCAAATCTGTCTCTTGTAAATGATTTAGTAAGTGAGCCAGGAAACTTTTCAAGGGTCAGATCCAGCAATTCATTTAGTCATGGGTCAGCTGAATAACGAGTGAGCTTACCAGGCTGGCTTTTTTAGAGTACTTATAGGACCTTGTGTACTTACCTGCTTCTCTCTGACTTATTAAATACTACATCACTGGATGTCTGCCGAAACAACAATTTGGAACTTTTTAAAAGACACATGACTTGAAAAATTTCCAGAACTCCCAAGGAGAGTGTTCCATAATGGAAATAAGTGAAGATAAGGTGCCTTTATTGCAATTAACACTGCTAAGACCAAGGTATAATACAGATTACTTGTTGCTCAGTGGTCATTTCTCGCTGGCTCTCTCAGTACCTGAACCCAATTTAACTGAGAAGCAGCTGTCATCTTAACTTTGTGGTTCTTCAGAGAAGTGCTGTCATCTGGTATTTAGGGTGTTGAAAGAGGCAGGACTCTCATCCTGTCTCTGTCTTGGACATGCTGCATGGAGTGGAATAGTTCACCTCACCTCAGTGAGTCCTTGGTTCCCCCCTTGTTGCTCTTGCCCATTTATCTGTCTCATCAGCCAAGTGTGTCTGTCATTAATTGCTGATATGAACCCTCTTGAGTGCCACCAAGAGCAAAGAATATTATTGGCAGCCTGGGTAGTCCTGGGGCACATGTGCATGGCTGGGACTCTGCTGAAGACTGGAGGGGACATAGTACAAGAGCATGTGAAGGCAGATCTGATTCCCAGCTGGATCCAGGGTGTTTCTGGCCAGTGGACTTGCCAGAGACATTTGGACTGTGAGGGGCAACAATTTCATTTTCTTTTGGTTAGAGTCATTTGAAAGCATGAGACTTGATGAACTGGGGTGGATGATTGCTAAGAAGCAGCAGACTCAGTCTTGGCAGAAAAGGAGCATTGCTATTTACAGGATAAAGTCAGGCTTTATGGGCAACAAAACTGTGCTGATACTAGCAGGTCTGGATGCTGAACAAGAAACAAGCCTGCTCAAATCTGATGTAGTTAGAACATGGTAAGTCAATGAGGGGAAGAAAAACCTGACCATATCTTGAGTTGTATTAAGTCACTCAGTACAAATCATGCTTTTCTTTTGTTTTTTTTTAACAATTTTCACTGTGCTCTTTGCTCCTAGGACTTATATTCCCATAGCTGATAGACCCCAAGCACTAAGCACTTGTGTAGGGCAAGCACTCCAGGAAGATCTGCCCTGAACTGACTTTTGTTTTCTTCCAGAGTGTGACTGGAGCTGTAATGCCTGTAAAGGTCCCCAGAGGACTGACTGCCTGCAGTGTATGGAGGGCTACGTTCTCCATGAGGGAACTTGTGTGGAACAGTGCCCGGCAGCTTTCTACAAGGAATCAGAGACATGCCAGAGTGAGTTCTTGTGCGTTACTTCTGTTTGCTGCTGCCAGCATGTTTCCCTGCTTGTCTCCAGTTTGTGCACATCTGACATTCAGAAGGCACGCTCTAACTTCCAGCCTCCTCACATACACACAATATTGCTGTAGTTCCTGCAGGGTGTTACAGCATAGTGCAGGAAGCAGCTGGAAGTGGTGTTAAGCTGAACTCTTTATGTGTGACTTCTAGGGTGTGATCAGCATTGCCTCCAGTGTCACCAAGCAGATGAGTGCAGCCTTTGTGAAGCCCCGTTCTTCCTCTTGGACACTCACTGTGTTCCTAAATGTGGGAAGCGGTATTATCCAGACCCTGCACAGCACAAGTGCACAGGTAAGCACAGTCAGCATGTTGTGATGGAGAGGGACCAGGCCTGCAGTCTATGTTCTATAAACTGTTTTTTCTCTGCAATGCTGAGGTGAAGAGGAAGTCCTTAGGTGCTGTGTTAAACTTGCTGTTAAGGTGATGCAATCGCCAGAGAATTCAATAACAGGCTGTATCTGCATTTAAATGTGCCTAATTCCAGAGGAATGAGGTTCATTGTAGATGACTGCTGTTTGTATGTGTGCACATACTGTATAAAAAAACCCCCAGGCATTAACCCCACATTTTTAGTAAGGTTTCAGTTGTATTTCTGGGTTAACAAGTTGTGAAGGACTGGACTGTGTATCTGGAGTATTAGTACTGTATTAACAGTTACTTAAAAATACATTTCTTCCATTTGGAAGATCATCTCAGGTTCTCTGTAGTCAGCGGCAAACAGTGGTCTAAATGAGGAAAGTTTTTTTTAGCAACTCTTTTCTCTCTTTGCCCCTTCTTTTTGATCACTTTTGTCACGTAGGTAAGACACAAATAGCAATGGTGTTTCTCTTCTGATCCGTGGAGACAGCTCTGCGTGCCAGTGGCTGCATTGTTTTTGTCAATGTCTCAATTGTGCTTTCCATCCAATTCAGCTTGTCCTCAGGGATGCTTGGAGTGTGACAGTGACAGCCTGTGCCACCTCTGTGACAGCACCACATTTCTGAAGAATAGGATCTGTGTTTCTGCCTGTGGCCAGGGTTTCTATGGCAATATGTGGACAAGAGAGTGTGAAGAAGGTGAGTGTCTCATGATAAAGCAACCGAGCTGGCAGGCTTCCAGCAGATTATAAGGCCAGAAGTAGTGTCCATTCAGTGGTATTTTTGGAATTCTGTTTTGTGCAGTTCCATGTTGACTGTTGAATGTTGGCAGCTGTTTTCCTCCAACTTTTTTGTTTCATAAAACTCTGCGTATACATGGTTTCCTAAGTGAAGTTACCTGATTAGGAAAGAGGCATGTCTTTCCAATCGAGCATCATTCATCATCAACATAAAACAAATGAAAAAATACCTCTGAGGAGATCCCTTACTAAATCAACTGTAGTACTTACTTTTCTTTGTTCTAAATGAGGATCTACTAGTCCATCTGCAGGGACTAGTGGGGAACTCAAGATGGGAAATGATTTGCCCAAGCGTCTCAAAACCATAGTGAGGATTGGGATGGACTACCATTCTTCGTGAGACTGTGGTTATCAGTAATGAATAGGGTGTTATAAGGGTCTGGTCTGTTACCCAAAAGATGGTAGTGACAGGCAAGATGGCTGTTCATGGCTGTTATTCATTCAGTAATGCTTTTCTCTTCTTTGTTTTTAGCCATCAAACATCCCTCGAACTTCCATGTGAACAGTACCCTCACAGTAGGAATTGGCGGAGTAAAGCCCCTAGACCTGTCTTTGCTGAGTGTGTGTGATCTGGATGGTGACACAAGGCAGCTCTTGTTCCATATCAACAGCAGTCCCTCCAACGGCAGGCTGGTGATCGTGGTAAGGGGAGCAGCGGTGCAGCTGAGCAAAGGTGACCACTTCAGCTGCAAGGATGTGAAGGAGAAGAGAGTTCGCTTTGTGCACAGCAAAGAGAAATCCAGGTGACCCTGTTGAAACTTTTTTCAGGACTCTTGCCTTAAAAAAGAAATTACTTATCTAGAGAGCAGGTATTTCCTTGCTCCTTGGAAACATTCTTATAGTGAAACACACTCCTCACAGCTGTTAAGTAAAGTGCCAATGTACTTATACTGTACCACAGTATAAATGGTGGTGCAAAACTTCCCTGATTATGGTATAAGAGATCACTGTGATCCAAACTTGTTGTGGTTTGAGGGTTACAGGAGTCTGTTTCTTCTTTAGGATACTTTGCTGTGGATTTTAAACTGACATTAGTCTGGTTGTTACAATAGTTTCTTGATGTTGTAAGGAAGATGCTCAGATGATGTCACCGCTGTGCTCTGCAGCACAAGCTGCATTCAGCCATCACTCCTTTGCCTGCAGTATGAGATCTATTAGTGTCCTGTGATAATTAGTGTGATTAGTAGCTGGCATTGCTCACATTGCAAGCATGTTGCAAGGAAGCAGATTTTTCCTGCTGCCGGGCAATAAGCCAGTCATCCTGCCAAATTTCACACTTAATTTGCATCACCATAAAGCCTTGGGACTAGACTGATACCAGTGGAATTGTTCTACATTTCTGCCTGTATATATTAGGGTGTTCTTTGATCCACTGTTTTCAGTAAGACTTTCAGGGTGTCGATGCCAAGGGTTGGCTTAGTTCACTAGACTTAAGGCATGTGTTTGTGTAAAATGCCTTTGGGTTTTTTTCTGTCTGGTAGTTATAATGAAATGTCAGGATCTTGTCTTGACAAACATAGCCATTTTATGGTCAAGGTTATTGGGTGACATTATTGAAAAGTGAATAGGAAGCCAGAATGGTGAAAAGTGGGAGCTTCTGTTTCAAAGACAGATAAGTGACATTTTTCTTTAGCAGCAAATAGCTGACATTTAGAATTGATGGTTTATCTTGGAGATGGCATCCTGTGTGGGTAAACATTAGTTAAAGGGAAATGAAGGTATATTATTGCATAGCTAAAGGTGTTTTGTTATATGTTGTTACTGTTGTGAATCTTCAGAAAAAAACAACCCAAAACAAACTATAAAAACATAATTGAAAAAGGAAAAAAAAAACTTTAAACCTTCTGTCACTAAGCTAGTAATTTTTATCATTATTGAGTCCTGCAAGAGCACTCCATTAATTCGTATTATCCTGTATTTTGACTTGTTGTTTAGGAAAGGACAGTTTTCCTTGAAAGTCAGTTATCAGCAGTTCTTCTCCCGTCCTGAGGTGGTCAATATTCAAGCATTTTCAACACAGGTAATGTAAAAAAGCTTGATAAAAAACACAGATCTTGTACCATTTGGAACCCTGGTTTCTTGAGGTGATAACAAAGGAGCTGGGCAGAACCTGAACTGGAGTTCAGGTAAGGCAAATTAGGCTCAAGTTTCACTTAGTTGAGAGGCAGCCAAGAGTCATGTGGAAAAACTGGGCTTGGGCTAAGTAACTCAGGAAGCTGGCCCTTGTCATTTTGCTTGTGCAGGGAATTGTAGCTGTGCAATCGTAGAGCAATTATCAGTGAGGGCTAAGGAGTCCCTGCTGTTCAAATTACTCTTTGGATCTGTGGATGGTCTAGTTCAGTCTCTTACTGCAGGGTAATTGAACCATGATTGATCCCTGTGGCAGGGATGGTTTGGTAATCAAGAGCACTTACTTAAATGCTCTCTTCTAGAACAGCTGGGAATTAAATCAGCATGAGCTATTTAATGTGTCTCTTAAACTGCTCACCGCTTCTAGGCAAGTTGATGGTACTGCGAAGTGTCCATGGCCGTCATGTTAATGCCATTTAAAGTCTGTAGCATGATATTGTGGTGGGGCCTTACCTAAGAGATGGTGTACAGGCAGTACATTTGTGACTCCTTCTCTAAGGCTGTCTAAAAGGCAAGGTATGAAGAGATGTGCAAGATCTGCATTAAGGGAGGGGGCACAGATTTACAGAAAGGAGGAGCTGTTCAAGCCCAGACTAGCTGTGTGTGCCAGCTTAGCCTGCCATCCCTCTGGACAGGCTTTGATTCCCACTCAAGCTGCAGGACTTGCAAGAGCAGTGGATGTGCTAGAACTTCCTGGCCCAGCTTCATGCTTGCTGCTGGTGCTGCTGGCAAGAAGTTCACCATGGACTCATTGTAATAGGGTCCAGGTTTGCAAGGGGGTTTTGCAGTCTGCACTGAGCTTTTCATCATCATTATCTCCCTTTTCATCATCATCATTATTATTACATTTTGCTTTATTTCAGAGTTAAACTGTTCTTATCTCAACCCATGGGTTTTACCTTTTTCCAGTTCTCCTCCGCATCCCACTGAAGCAGCTGTGTGGTACTTAGTTGCTGGGTGGGATTAAACCACAACAGATAGCGTTGCTTCAGCTGAAGTTGTTGGGGCTACTTGGCATATTCTATTAGCACAAAGAGACTTTAAGTGCAGATGAGAGTCTGGTACTCTTAAGGCCCATTTACATCCTCAGAGGGGCATTAAGTGACTTGGTAAAACTAACTGGAAATCTGGTGATCAGCCTTTCTCTTTTAGTACTTGATTCCTTCCTGCCTACAAGCCTGACTCAGCATCTATCCTCACAATAAGTGACTTAAGAAATGCATTTCTTTTAATCACTGCAGCAGTGAATGGGTTTATGTCTGAAGGTACTGGAGCTGGTCTGTGCTTCATTGCACTTTGTTGCTTTCAATCATTATATTCCATATTAGTCATTCCATAACTTCTGGAAATTGAAAGTGTTCTAGTTTGCCCTTTAGTGTAAGGCTAACTGTGGTTTTGGATCCTGTTGTGTGTATATTGATTCTGACTGGTGCTGAAATCTCTGCTAAGGCTAATCGCTTGTTTACCACAATAGGACATTCACCTAAGTAAGAGCTCCAGTCACTGCCCCAGAATACCTAAGTGGGGTTTAATGATAGAAATTTTGCCTGCTGATCCTTAATAACCCTGATAAGTTGTACACAGGTGGGATGGCAGCAGTTAAGTCTCTGATGAATGTTCCCATGGCTCACCTGCCTCCTGAGGCAAGGTATCACTGATGGCAAGTGCTGTTTATTGGGATCAATAGAGACTGCAGATTTAAACTTTCTTGACAACAAAAAACTAGAGAAAGGATTTAAACCAGCAGAAATGTGGACTGTGGCTGATCTTTGTTCTGGGTTGAATAAGGCTGTGGAGTCTTTGAAAATAAATAAGTAATGATGCTGATGACACCTAGTTTTGCTGTCTTCGAGATGGACTTCATCCGCTGAAGGCAAGCAAAACACATCCTTCAGTGTTAGCTGATTGACTTAGAAGCATTAATGCAAGCTTCTGGCTCTCAGCTTGATTCACAGCTGTTAGCAGCCTGTGTAGGTTATTCTCCCTCTCCTGTCATTCTTCCTTGCTTCCTTTTTTTCTCTCTCTGCAACTCATTTTATGCAAGTTATGTGGGGTCTTATTTCCCCATCAGTGCTCTGAAGGATGTCTAAGTTACCAAAGCTGTAGATTATATACAGGAAGAATGTGGTGTGTCTCCATCTCCAACCCACCCTGAAATGATTATTCACAGGCATGAATCTTCAGCATTTGAGGTGCCAGCATTCCAGTTCAGCTTGTGGACATGCATGTAATGTATAGACCTCCCAAAATAGTTGGGATCTGGGTTTCCATTCGAATTTCCATGGATGGTAGTAAGGCAAAGCTGTGTCCCTTGTCTGTTATCTGTGCAGACAGCAAAGGCATACAAACTCTAGCTGATAATTGAACTGCTTTCTGTATAAATGTCTGTCTTTCTTTTTTTTTTCAATCTTTCCTAACCTTGCTGTGGCATGAGAATCTTCTTTTAATGTGACTAAATCAGTCTAAATTGCTGTATATTCTTAGATCTGCCCGCTGCGGGGGAAGATGCGGAGAGTGATTCTCTGCTGCTTAGAAATAGGAAGTTTTCAGGGATGAAGTGAGCATATTTCCTTAACCCCACATTTGTCATTCCAGACATTGATCATGATCAGATTTATATGGTTTAGCAAACACCTAAGAGCTGCTTTTGTGTTTCAGGCCCCATATGTGTTCAGGAATGAGGCTCTCCTTGTCCACAGAGGGGAAATTGGAACTGTAACAGAGCAGTTGCTTTCTGTGAGAGACAGCGACAATCCTCAGGACGTTGTGCTGATGGTTTTAGAGCCTCCACGTCACGGGCAGCTGATCAAACCTCCTGGGGACTCGGCTTCTGCAGTCCACGTGTTCCACCTGGATGACCTTGCCAGCGGACTGCTGAGTTATGCTCATGATGGTTCTGATACCCACGATGATGCAGTTATTTTGCAAGTCAGTGATGGGTACCACTTCCAGAACATCCTGTTCCACATTAAGATTGTTCCCAAGGTATGTGCTGTGACATAGAATCACAGACTGGTTTGGGTTGGAAGCGACCTTAAAGATCATCCAGTTTTAACCCCTTGCCATAGCCAGGGGCGTCTTCCACTAGACCAGGTTGCTCCAAGCCCTGTCCAGGCTGGCCTTGAACACTGCCAGGGATGGGGCAGCCACAGCTTCTCTGGGCAACCTGTGCCAGCGCCTCACCACCTTCACAGGGAAGACCTTCTTCCTAATAGGTAATCTAAATCTCTCTTTCTCAGTTTAAAGCGACGCTCCCTTGTCCTGTTCCTGCCTGCCCCTGTCTAAAACCCCTCTGCAGATTTCTTGTCAGCCTCTTTAGGCACTGGAAGCTGCTGACATCTCCCAGGAGCCTTCTCTTCTCCAGACTTCACAAGCCCAGCTCTCTCAGCCTGTCTTCGAGGAGCAAAGCCTAGCAGTGGCAGGCAAATTAGATGTCCAGAGAAGTATCACTGTGTCCCTAAGGCATCACTAATCCTGCGTTACTAACAGGCTCTGGTCAGAGGCAAGGGAAAGCAATGGATTGATTGAGTTTTGGAGGTCACCTGAATTCTTGGTTTGCAACAGGAATGGTTCAGCTCCAGTTTTGCCACTTTGACAGTGCAAAATCCATAGTTGTTTGATAAAAAAGATTTTCTGGAGTTGCAGGTGAATTTTGCACTGGTGAGGGCAATAAATGAGAGAACAAGTGGGTGGCAAGGAGGGAGGGCTGATGAGATAGGCAGATCTCTCAGGCTGATGTGTGTGTGATGGGAAACAAAAGGAGCATGCATGAACTGAAACAACTTGTCTGTTAAGGTCTATCAGTGATACGTTGGTGGTGGTGTCTTCCAAGGTCAGGAGCTCTGCTCATCACTCGGCATTGCTCCACTGAAATCTTTCACTTGTTGCATCTTTGTGCTTGATAACTTCCCTAAGGACAGGGAACAGATACTTAAATTCAGAAATTATTCAGGAGTACTTTAATTTTTATTTCTTGCTTTTATTGCAGTTCATAATTATACAGTGGTGGTTTGTCTATTCTGTCCAAATACAGACAGGGAGCAGCTTTTTGAATTTTCAAGTGGCACTTGACATTGACTTGTATAGAGATTACAGCAGTAAAATTAAAAGCAGTGGTGCTTTTAATGCTTTCCATTTGTTTATTAAACAAAACCCAGCCAAACAAGGGGTGAAAAACGTACATTATGTGTGGTGGAACCTTGACAAAAATAAAGTTGCTGAAGTACTCACAAGCGTTTCAGTTCATTTTAATATTGTAATAAAATAGAAGGAAAAAAGAAAACTGAAAATTCTCTTATCCTCTAGTTAATGGGGAAGAGTGATGAAAAACAGAGCTGTTGGTCCACTGTTCACAGTGTTTTTATATGTGTGGATCTGAGAATTGCACCATCTTTGAGTGCTTTCACTCAGTGAAAAGGAATCAGGAGATGATATTACCCTTCTTCTGTCCTCTTCTCTGCTGTATTAGACATCTTTCACGGCAACTTGGGCATGAACATTCTAGATAAGATTTACAAGCACTACATGGGTCGGGGTATTTAGCACAAGGGGGGGCCTGATCCCATTTGGACCCTGAGGTGCTCCTGAAGCTGCTCTAGTAATTAATGCTCATTGGAGACATGACTCACCCATCAGTCTGGGAATGAAAAAGGGGCTGCTTTTAAGGCTGGTGCTGACTTACTAGACTCCTGGAGTAAGAGCAGCCCTGCCTGTGCTATTTTCACCCAGATCACTCCCTAAGGAGCCTGTATCAGATCAGGAGGTCTGTAAAACTACTTGGACAGGCTCTGTGTTGTTTATAACACTTCTTTCTTTTTTTGCTATTGATTAAGCAGGTTCTTGTAAATGCCAGTGAGGGTGAATTGCTATGTCTAGTTTCTTTTATTAGCTGATTTTGTGCTCCTGTGTCTCTCATTATCTTTCTAAGTCTCTCTGTTCAGCTCTTGGCTACAGAGAAGAAGAAAGGTGGTGACAGAGGTGAGAGTGGAGCAGCTTTTAGTATGAGGGTAGAGCTGGCAGATACCCAGCTCCTGTCTCATCCTAATTACCATCTTTGTGTAATAGCCTTGGGAGCTGGAATACGTGCAGGGTCTGGTTCTGAAAAGGTGCTGTTGAGGCACACAGGTACCAAGACACTTGTTTTTTTTTCCCTTGTTTTACACCCAGAGATGCTCAAGAGCCCAATAGGACCCTGGGTGGAGGTGTGGAAGCTCAGGGTGTGGGGTTTTTTTAACCTTATCTGCGTACTTGGCACATGTAATGTGCTGCTGGATGGTTCTATATAGTAAGTCCTGGTGTGAAAGGACCTTTCTAGGATTCCTGTTTAATGGGCTTAGGCATTAATCCGTAGGAGCACTGAGGTGAAAGTGTAAAAACATAAAAGACAACAACATTGCAAATCTTATGAATTAGAGGGGCTTGCTTCTTCACAACAGTTGTGCCTTGTTTTCTGCAAAGTGCTTTTTGTAGCCCCTTTGGTTCCTAACAGCCTGCTTTTCCCATCTGTCCTGGGTTCAGCAGTAGCAGTCATTTTTCTCCTTCTTAGTAGCTGGTGCAGTGCTGTGGTTTTGACTTTTGGT
>WYDI02023458.1:0-64455 GCA_009867235.2 Psittacus erithacus | reverse complement strand
AGACCAAAACCAGAAACACAGCACTGCACCAGCTACTAAGAAGGAGAAAAATGACTGCTGCTGCTGAACCCATGACAAGGGACTAATGGGTTCTCTCATTTTCCTATTCCTATTCAGTAAAAGGAAGATACAGGAAAGGAAATTCTTCTTCTGAGCCAGACAGAAACAGCCCTGTACTTCCTCATCAACCCCTCCTTCTGAAAGCGATGGAAAACTAGGGCAGAGAAGACACAGCTCACTAGGCATTGCCTGATTCAGTTCTGGGCGGATGTCTGACACAGCTTTCACCAGAAACACTCAACTTCTCAGTTTAGACCTCCAGGGGCAGTAGCTGGTAATTGAGCGGTAGGGAACAAGGATTGGATATTCTGATATGGTGACTGATGTAAAGCAAAGTGCCCTGCAGACAAAATTGGCAGGCTTTGAGAGACATAGACAGGGAAAGCAAAGATACCTTGCATGGGAGCAGTCACACCAGGATAAAAATGGGCCATCTGGGTTATGTCATTCCCAGCAGATCTACTTTGGTCTCCTGAAAAATATTCAGAAGCAGCTCCTCTTTTGAGAGGCAAACAATATGATCTGCTGGTCAGAACACTTCAGATACGGTCTGTCAAAAGCACTTTTCTGCCCCCATTTTCACTGGTGTGTGGCATGGCAATGGGGTGGGGAAGCTCCTCAAGAGAGCTTGATGGGGAGGGATTCCCCAGGTGAAATGGTGAATGAAAGTCCTGAAACACATCTAGATTACACATGCTGGTTTTTCTTGTATGGGGAAAGTTTCTGCTTCACCTTTTGTGAGGGAGTTTAGAAATAAAGGCAGGTTTTGTTGGAAGAGAAACTAGAAAAGGCATCTTCCTCTTAGCAGGGAGGGGTGTTTGGTTCTTGTATGAAAGGGATGTTTTATCTTCCTGTCATCTGCCTTTGCTCCCCTCCACGAAGCGCTGCTGTAGCTCCAGCTGATAACCACCACCAAGTCCCAGAGCTGCCTACCTGAGTGTTAGACTGTTTTGTTACCTCCAGCTCTTACTCCCATCAGCCAGGTCCTGGCAAAAGGCTACAAGCTGTAAAAGGAAAAGCTGAAAGAACAAAGATGACTCTGAAAACAGCCCCGCTTTGCCTCGTTTTGCTGGACTGAATTTATTGACATTTTAGTTTGTGTTTTCTGCATGGACTACTTAAAATATTGGTTCAGCTGCTTGAAAGCTGAGGAATTTTTAGTCTGCTTCCCTGCCCCCTACTCCTACCTGGAAAACAAGTTCTTACAGGTAGAAGAAAGGAGAAGCAAACAGAAGAAAACAAAACATACTTCTGCTTCTGCTATGGGTTGCAAAGCCATTTCCCACTGTAAAAATGTGTAAAAAGGATATACTACTAGAACTATAGCAAAATCATTGATTTTTGGCTGGGGTTCTAGGGATGGGGGGGTGTCAAGGGGGTTAACTCTTTTTGTAAAACCTTTTCTTAAAATTCCTTGCAACTTCCCAGTTTTGACTTATGCAAAAAAATGTTATCTTTTTCTAAGGCTAAATACATCTTTCCTTTGAGCACCTCTACAACCCTTCTGATTTTCAGCCAAACCCAATCATTTGCAAAGGTGTTATTGTGGTATCCAGCAGACACCCTGCAGAATTCATGGACAAGTACACTCCTTTCCGGCCATGTTAACCTCCCCCATTGCCAGGACTGAAGCTCTCTGGAAACTGCAAAAAACTGACATGAAATGTTTCAGGAAAAGTTCTCTGCTGAGAACCGTCACAACCCAATGTGGCGGAGTGAAGCTTGGGACTGTTTGCAACCAACACATTTGGTTTTGCTAATTGGGTGCTTAGACAATAAGGCCTTACAATATTTTAACTTCTAGGACTGGATGCGATTGGACTCTGCGATGAAGACATTTTGCTATGTTTGATATTGGCTATCCTGACATCACAGATTCTGACAAAGTGGGGGTTAATAAAGTCTGGAATGTGTTAGTGATGCCAGCACACATTAATTCATGATGGACTCCAGGAATATGGTACTCCAAATGTACTGCATGATTTAGAGCCATGTATAGCTCAGAGTAAAGGCAGGGATAAAATGTGCTGGGTTGTGAAGGGACAAGGAAGGAAATGGGTCCCCAGTGACTCCTCCACAATGGTAACTTCACTGCCTCTTCAAAGCTGTGTTCTGCCAGGCTGAGGCAGTGGTGAGCATGAAAGGTGGCTCCCTTCAGTGACCCATTTGCCATCTGACAGGCTGTGTTTCTACCATCCTGGAGATGCAGAAAGTTCTGGCATCTGGTTAATTCATACCTTGGGCAGCCACATTCAGATCACACTGCAGTACATCTATTAGCATTTAGCAATAGACAGTTTTGAAACCGGCTAGTCAATATGGATTATACTGAAATTAATGAAGGGGCAAAGCAAGCAATAGCACACTTCTAGAAGAGGAAACAGGACTGTCTGGACAAGAACATACAAGTTTTCCATGTTTTTTAATGCTGGTGTCACCAGCAATTCAAGATGTCCGATCTGCACAGCACCCTTGCTAAGTGTGAATGGAAAAACAGCCATACAAGTGCTGAATCTCTTCTGAAGCTTGTAGAGCAATAGCTGGATGTCTGGTGCAGGCAGAAGCTTCACTTGTTTCTGTGAGTGCTCAGGCAGTACAAACCTTCACAGCTTCAGCACAGGAATAGAAATGACATTCAGGATGACTTGCTTTTATTTGTCAGGAAAAGGTAACGATGAAGCCTGAGTGGTACATTGTGCTGCTGAGAGACAGGGTATGCCACAAAGTGACCACACACTAGCTGTATAAGATGCAGAGTTTATTAAACAAGCACATTAAAGCCAATAAGCACACTAAAGCAAACACACTGATGTGAATTAGGTTAATATCTATATATAGTGAATAAGTACAATAAAGCATATCAGAGATACAGATATATAAGTAAGGTACCAAAGAAAGTCAGCAATGCATTAAATCATTGCTGTATAGACAGAATAGAGATTAAGAAGACATACATCACCGACTACCACTGAATCATCATCTAGGCCCACATTTCCAGCTGGGAAGCTCCACTGCAGCTGATGCCAGGAGTCTCAGGTAATTGGGAAAATTCCTACACAGTGCGTCCACCCTTAGGTGATGAGGCTTCTTCCATGGCCACAAAAGGGTCCTGCTTTTATACCTTCATCAAAACAACTGGTTTTATGCCAGGTCTCTAATCGTTTACTCACGGGACCATGGAGTTTCTCATGATCTCACCATTGCCCACTCTGAGAGCGTTGGCCAGGTGCCCCAGTGCAGCCAAGTAGGAAGGTCACAGAACACCTGCACCCTCATGTTTTCCTGTCTCACTTGGACAAGCAGACATGATGAACATATATACTCTACTGAATACACTGTGGCAGACAACATCCTTTGTTACGTCTCTCAGTCATGAGAGGGCATCCACTCCCAGCCAGGTTCCCATGCATTACATATGTTTGCTCTGCTTCTACTTTGGAAACAAACTTCCCTGCCATTTCCAATCAACCACAATGATCCAAGCAGGAAAGGTGATCCTTCATTAAGCAATCTTCAGATTTGCCTGGGGCTTATTCTAATTGATTTGAGCAGAGCTTCAGTTCTCCAGAAATGAAAAATATAATACATTTACCAAGTTTAACTCCATCACATCAATCCTTTTCAGTGGGTTTATGGTTTTATTTCCTTGGACAATTTTCTGACACTGTCAACTTGGTAATACAGGAGTGTATTGCTAAAACAGTTCTTCAGATATATGCAGAATGCTGGCAGGTCTGTGTTCTACCCACCTCACTCCAGGGTAAGTATTTGCAAGAGTAAGGCTTTTTAGAAACTAAACCTTCTGTGGTATCAGCTGGTTCCTTCATCAGACCACTTCTTAGACCACTGCAGGTCCTTCTCAAAGACCTACAAGGAGCCATTATCTCAAAAACCATTCCTGGACCCTGGTTTGCTCAGGATTACTGCAAGTTGAATTGTGATGTAGTTGTGGGCTGCAAGGCCCCTGGGGGTCAGTTAACATTTGGGCAGGTGCACAGAAAGCAAAGCATGAATAGCAAGCTCTCCTCTTGCACAGGCCATCAGCGTTATGGATGTTTACACAAGTTAGCCAGGCCCTGGGAGGCAGGAGAAGGAAGTTACACAAATGTTATTAAATAGGTTATGATTTAAGAGAAGCAGCATTTCAGAGTTAGAGCGCAGATTTGGGATCATAGCTCTGAAACATTCATTCAGCTGTTCTGAAATGTAACTTTTGATAATGTGACCCATAAAACTTCCCTTAAAGTTCACATCTCTTTTCTTTTGGCTTTTTCTTTTTTTATGCTGCAGCCTCTGAACATAAATTTCCACCATTTGCTCCTTTGGTGTGGACATTTTTTGTGTAATAAATGCCATCCTGTTCATGCAATGAACAGAATTTCTCACTGTCCCTAATTCTGCAACAAGAGCAGCAATCCTCTGAATCATATACGAGCTTTTACGATGAGACATTCCTGATTTGCCTCCTGCATCTCATAATACTGGGTAAAATTCAAAGTGCCAAGTAAGAATGAAGTGTTATCAAGTGAGGACTAAGACCATCTATAATCCCTCTAATCCAAATTGGATTAATTATTTCCAGAAAGTGCTAAAAGTGCTTGTTATAGATGAAAGGCTAAATGGGTTGAAGTGGATCATGGAGGAGTGGGTTAAGCAAAAAGGGGATCTGTCAGTGAGAAAAACTTTATTAAACAGCTGCTAATTAAACAGAAACTTGCTAAGGAGGTGTCTGCAATCTGAAGAGATCTTTATGCACTTCTATATAAATCACCATTTCATTGAGTCCCTTGGATCTCCTGGCTGCCAGTACATAAACAACACAATATGCAATCTGTCCTCCTGCAGCATGGATGAACAAGGAAGGATCTGATGGCCAGAAAGGACACCAGAGATCCCAGGCCTCTGTTCCATTAGTGGGATAAACACAAATATTGAGGTATTGGCATTAATATAGTGAGATAGAGAAGTTCATCTAGGAGGCATTCAGCTGTGTTCATATGCAGCCTGCTGCAAGGTAAACCTTATGCAAGTTACAAAGGAGACACAGAAGCAGCTTGGAGTGCTCATATGACACAGTAATCCAGTTTATCTCTGAGGTTCCCCTACAGTAGGAAGACCTTTCTTCTATGACATTAGGAGCTGTTACTAGAGGGGGCAGGCTGCTGTCATTCAACCTACACAGGCGTTGTTCAGGGTCTTTTAAAAGACTAATGCTGACATGAGACTACCATCAGGAAGATGGTTCACAAAACATTACAAGGAGCTAGATTGGGCCCATCACTGCTGCACATTTCACCCTAACCTGCCTCAAACCCCAAACCCTCTGCCACTGCTTTCCAGTTCTCCACCTCACAAGCATCTGCTCTTTCCCCATGGTGCAATTCCAGTAGAGTTCACCACTGGCTTTCCAGTTTCCTGATGCTCCCTCCTGCATCTACCTCCTGTGAGGTAGAGCTGCCAAATCTTCATGGGATATCTTCTCTTCACCCCTCTTTCCTTTCCTCAGCTTTTCCGGTTTTCCTGGATTTTCTCTTCTTTCTAGTTCCTTCCCATAAACTCTGGTCTTGACTCCCTCTAATTTCATTTCTGCCCTGCATTTTCTCTCTTCCAGTGAGGTAAGAACTTGGTCTAAATCTTCCAGGAGCAGAGCAGCTGCAGCCATCCCAAAGCACATGCCAGCTCTCCTCCTTGATCCACTCAGTCCTCCCACATTGCTTTGCCGGCCCACTTGGCTGACCAATACCGCTCTCCTCTATCTCCTTCCTCACCAGCAGCCACTGCTATAAATATCAGTAACAACAGATTATGAACTGTCTTAGTTCTATTTAATATTTACTCATTACTTTAGTTCTTTCAACAGTTTGTTAGACCACAATGCTTAGCTAAAGAATTTAGCTTCTGTACTGTATTAATTAAAACACAATATAAAAATAAGTAAGAATGGAAAAGCTAGAAATATAACATAAAATTGTTCTGTGGAAGGAATAACCACCAAATGTGTGCATTTAAGAAGGGTGATTTAAAGTTTCATCTTGGAGAAATAATAGAATGTAATAGAATCCACAGACAATAATCAGGCCCTTATCTCAACGTGCCAATCTTACCTCATTTGCTATTCTGGGGAAGATGACTTTGTTATCAATAATGAAATGAATTGGTTTCTTCATTTAGAATCTTCTTAATACCACACAGGCTCTTCTGTGTCCATTTATTCCATAATCTTAACCAAAAATTAATTCCATGGCTAAAATGGAAGGAATTTCCTTAAACATCAATTAGCTCAAACATTGTCTTTGGGGGCAGCAAGTGCCAGTCTGTTCCTTCCTTGCTAACATACTCTCCATCAGGCCCAGGGTCAAATGCAGGACTTTGGTGAAAAGTTCTTTCTAGAGTAGAAGATCCTCCATAGCCCCTTTCCAGATAAAGAATAGCTAAAGGCTGAGGCAAGACAGTTTCTCTTTTGCATCATATCCCACATAATCATGGCAGAAAAATCACTATCAAAGTTTGATAGTTTGAAAACCATGCAGTACTTCACCTAGCAGACATCCTGGCTCCATACTCATTCATTAAAATTGGGACATATAATTGCATTGTCCTCTATTCAACAGCTGGATATTGCATTTTGCCACAGTGACAACTAATTCTTAACCTTCTCTAGGTGATCTAGTAAAGAGTGGCATCTGGCACTCCCGCCTGCTCACTGGTGGCCAGGAGGTAGATGACTATGATGATTATGCCAGGCCTGTGCTCCTGACAGTCAGGAACCCTTGAGCAGCTTTTCAATTTACCCTTACAGATGCATACACACAATAGTAATTTATCAGACGACCTTCCTGCAACTTTATGCTCAATCAAGCCTATAAATATCACTTTTGTCTTAACTATCAGTGTGTCAAAGCACCAACAGCTACCCAGACAGGCCAGAGAAAGTTTTACTGTCCATGATAATCAAAGAGAGCTCTCTATCAGCATTAAAACTGACGCATCTGCATAGGTCCAGACATCATGTATATGAGGGGATGAGAATAAATAAGACGTTCCTATCAATGTGCCACATTACTCCCTCTGTAGGGACCTGAGGCATGAGACTAGAACAAAACTCCATGATCTTTGGCTTGTGTCTTCCACAGTAGAAGCTTTCAGGCAGATGAGAAGAGGCGAGCAGAATGCTATATAAAAAAAGTAGTCTTTTCAGAGTCTTGGAAATGTCCTCTTTGAACAAGCTGATGTAGCAACTCGGTTCATGAGATGAGTAGATCCTCTGCTCCTGATATCTTTCCAATAATATTCATTAGGTTACAAGTTTTTCACCTTAATTATAAGCTCAAACTCAGAGTGCTCATTAATCACTATCCAGGAACACTACACAGCCCCAAGCAGATGTAATGCTGAAATAGGTGACCACATTCTGAAGGAAAAGAGTGGAAGAAATGGTTCTGAAAGGAGAGAGAGAGCAGCTCAGTAGATGAAGGGCTGGAGTTTTCCAGTACTGAAGAGACAACCGAGAGAGACTCACAGAAGTTCTCTTTTTACCCCGTGAGTAAGCTACAAAAGTGAAGATGAACTACTTTTCATTTTGTAAGATCAAAAGCCCGAGATTTGTTTAGAAGTGTACGCTTAACTGAAAAAGGGAAATCTGGTTATCAGATGGTGAGTAGCTTAAAAAGAGCTAAGTATAGATATTCTGCACAGTAAAAAAGTACATCTCTTGAAAGTACCAAAAGGCAGCTGTGTATAGTGACTCTCACACCATCTTCAGCATGGCTAGACCCAGGTGTGCACATGAATGTGATATTCAAGTTACAGCCCTAGATTTAAGAGAAAAACTTGTCTATTAAACACAGGCTCATACCATTCCGTTCGTGCATCATTCCTAACACAGGTGTCTGTGGGCTACCTGAAGAAGATAATATTTGGGTTTTTTCTCTCTTCCCGAGTGCAAGCACTAGATCTTCATATAGGAGGACAGGATTCCCCAGAAATAAAGAAAAAAAGGAGTAAATGAAAATGTAGAAATAATAAATGAAAAACAAAACAAGAAAACACGAACCCAAGCAAGCAAACCAAACCCCACAGCTGTGTAAAAAACAAAGCATGCACAGCTAGGATCAGTCCTTTCTTTAAAGAAAGAAAGGAAAACAAAACCCACCCAACTCCAAACCCTAAAGTAGGGCCTACATGCCTATATGCATACTAAAAGAAATAGTTTCAATTAAAGGTTGCTGTAGGCTGGTTTATACCTGACAATATTGCCCATATTGTATACTTGGTGTCTCATAATGACTGTAGGAGCATAAATTAAGCATAGGAAAAGTAATGTTTTATATAGGATTATAATTTAAAGAAATCTGAATCCACAAACTAAATAGCCCTGTAGAACAGGCTGCTAAAGAACGATATAGGAAATGCAGAGCGGTATCTGGTCTTCTTATGGGGAAGTCAAATTATGCTGCAGCACCCTTGGAATGTGAACGGACTCCAGATGACAGTGTATCAACATCTAAAGCCTAGGGTTAAATCCTTTTTCAACCCACAACTTTGAGAGGAAACCAAGGCTGAAAGCTGAGCAATCAATAGAAATGTATAACTTATGCCTTTAAAATTTGCTCAGTAACAGGGAACTGGAAAGCAATAAACACAATCCAGCTCCTAAAAAAGTGTCTAGCTGAAACTATTCTAAGGAACAGGATAAATGGACCTACAGGTAATTATAGTGTGGAAGAAACAGCAAAGAAAAAAGTACACCTTGATTACTGATGAGGATTTAAAACAGAAAAAACCAAAACCAAACATCTCAAAAACCAAATGTGGGAGTGACAAAGACCTACAAAGACTCTCCTTGGACTTCCACAGCCCTTCCAAGAGGGATCCTCAGCAGAGATAGCTAAAGCAGTGCAGCCACTTTGGGATAAAATGTGTCCTGGAATAAATAGATAGCTGCTTAAAAGATCAGAAAATAACATATCAATAGTGGGAGGTCAGCAGCGGCTCAGAGTACTTGTATATGACCTGAAAGGAGCATGAATAGTGTGATGATAGTGCTGACAACATTAAGTGATTTAGAATTGAAAAGAGGGGTGACTGCAAAACATCACAGATAAATCTGCCAACACTGACTAGATGAGGAAATGACAGTTGAAGTTTGGCATAGGTAAACACAGAATTATGCAGCTTAGGGAAAAGAGCCCTACATTTCCATCCATAATGATGGATTCTGAGCTAGCTATTACTGCTCACGAAAGAGTTCTTGAAGTCAGAGGATGAAAAGAGATTGATGGTTTTATAACATATGGTCCTATGGAAATACTAACTCAATAAGAGAGAAAAGAAATTGACGCTGGAAGGTACTAAGAAAGGAAAAGAGGCAAAACCAAAACCAGAGCCATGCTACTGTATAAATCCCTGGTGTATCTCCATCCTGAACACTGAGTCATCCCCTCAGAAAGGCTAGTGCAATGCTGGAAAAGGTTCAGAGAAGGTAATGTGTGACCAGGAGTCTGGAAATAAAGAGTACAGTAGATCCCTTCATTTAGAGAAAAAATATGAGGGGTAAAAAATGCAGATTTGGGAGTGGACTGGAGAGGATAAATGGAGAGCTCTTCAGTATGAGAAACAAGGGGCATCGAGCTGCAATACTGGCGGCAGACCCAAAACCATCAGAAGACAAGCTATGGATCCTCCATCATCAAATGATGCAGAGACTAAAATTCAATGCAAATCTTCAAAAAAAATAAGCAAAGCCATGGATGAAAAAGCTATCCAAAACCATTAGATACAATTAAACCACTCTGTCCCTTAGGGTCCCTGAGCTGCAAATCACTTGAGTCTACAAGGACGTATTGGAGAGGTATCCCTAAACATCCTTTTTACCCCCTTTATCATCTGCAGTAGCTACTGCTCTGAGGAGAAGCATTCTGTGCTCATGCCTTGTCTCCAGGAAAACCATTCAAACACAAAATAAGAGTCTGAGAATGCTACAGGGAAATAATTGTCCATCATAATTTCACAGAAACTGCTAGAGTTGCATACTTGAGTTTTTTTCTTCCTTTCAGGAGGGATTGTTACATTAAACTACTTTGTACATATTTGATCTCTTTACTACTTTAAGGAGTACTAGGTTGACTTAACAGCTATTTAGTCTAGAGATAAAACTGAGAGGAAAGCCGATTTTTAACACGAGGATATCACCTACTGTCTGGATGTGCATAACCAAGAAAAATTATTAGGTATGGATATAAAGCTGCAAAATTTCAACCCAGAGATCATTGAAAGATGCCTACTCAAAACCAGCTCTCGCATGTAAGCCACACAGGCAGCCTGCGCAGAAAATAAAGTGCACCTTTCAGCAACTCTTTCTCCAATTACTCACTGAGATAGGAACATATCTTCAGAATAAATTCACATTCTGGGTAGATGCTGCCTTTGTATTGCATTGGAGGTTCACATTCAGCACGTTTCCATCAGACGCCTGAGTCCTTTTCAGAATTAGTATTTTCCACATTCCCTGGTTCCTGCCTACCTGTTCATCACAATCTGCACTCATGGTTTCTAGATGGAGAGTCTTGAAATGTCAGTTCATTCTTTGCCCAGGTCATTAAGCAGCACAACAATTTACATAGCAAACTTTGCACTTACAAATAGATTGCATGGAATAATTTTATAAAATACTCACAGGTGACTGACCTGTTCTACCTTTGTTCCTCACATTTTTTAAGCACGGATGCTGCACCTTCTGCTTTCATATGAACTCCAAACAAAGGCAGGTACTAGATAAGAACTAGCTTTGCTGCTTGGGTGACTGGAAGTCACCACCAGAAATGGACTGATGGCACAAAATCATTGAGGCCATGAAGATCAGAAGCCCAGACAGCACTTTGGCAAGCAGGAGTCCACTTCAAACACATGTAAGTCAAGTCTACTGATAGATCAGGACTATATGTAACAACAAAATATTCAGGGGTTTGCTGAAGCCATTACCCCAAAGTGTTGAAAAGAAACAGTTCCCCATAAGTCCCACTTTTAGGATGGGGGTGAGCTTTGTATCATGAGATACTGCTCATGTGCAGATCACAGAGCACCCGGCAAAGAAAGAACAGGGAAGAGGAAGGCAGTTTCCCAAGATCTCCTGGCATTCCAGTTGCAATATTTAGTCGTTTCCAGTCTAGTGCTCTTAGTGTAGCTCATACAGCATCCAGTTCAGAAACAGAAAATACACTGTTCTTGATAAATAAAGCCTAATAGAAGCCACTGGCATGCTTGTAATCTCCTCAGGAGAATTTTGCAGCATGGGGGGGTTGAGAGGATCTGTGTATTCACATCCCATCCTGCAGGACCAAACACATAGTGCCTCAGAGCTGGTGAAAAGGAGATGACTTCTCATAAAGACCCAGTGGGAACTGTGACTGTTACAGTTGGAGAAGTTGTTTCTGGAGTGATAGGAAGTGGGATCTAAGGCACAGTGTAAGGGGTAGTTTTGTTTGCAAGGCCCTTTACTTCCATCACAGTGTATGTTACTCTCTACAAACATTTGTCATTTTGTTTTCAAATAACCTTCACATATGACATTTTAGATTCTTCTGGATTATTTAGGATCTTACCATAGGGAATTATGTTATATATAGTATATATAAACACTATGCTTAACCCTTTCAAAGGCATTTGGGAATGGAAACTCCAAGGAAGTCAAGTCAAGAAATCTGGTAAATATGATTTCAAGAGAAAAGAGTAGAAGCAAAGAAAAGGCATGAAGGAGACCAGGTACTTACAGGAAAAGGACTGAAAAATGGCCCTAATGCAGGAGAAAAAAAATGTAATAGACAAAACGCATGGCTGCCTTGGGTAATTTCAAGTGACTTGGAAATGTAAAAGGAAATATATCATGACTTGGAAACTAACTGTGAAAATGTATTAGCAGAAGGCCAATATGCAAGAGAAGAGGATGAATTATAATATAATATAGTAAGGGACAAAAAAGTAGCAAGAAAATAAATATTTAAGGATGAGACAAATGAAACAAATCCTTGAATCCTTGGATAATTCCACACAGAGTAAATAATAGATGATATGGAGAAAGCTTCAGTATTCAGTGCATGCCTCACTTCAAAATAAAATGGATGGTTTTTACCAATTATTAATGCAATTAGCTTTTAGAGAGGAAAAAAGAAAACAGGAGTTTGTTCCAGACTGCTGATAGGAGTATGCTCAGCAATCACAGGGTCATTCACCTTTACTTCCATGTGAGTGCACATTGAGGAAGAATGACATCCTAGGAAACTTAAGAAGGAGTATGCGTAACATCTGCCATTAAACAGGAGTAACTGAGAAACTTGGGGAAATACAGGCAGGGCATTCTAACCCCAGTACCTGGAAAAACACTGCAACAAGCAGTTAAGCTGCGGTTCAGAAGAACCTGGAGGATAATGACACAATAACGTAGGAGCCTACAAGGATTTGACATAAACAATTCATGTCGAAGCCATCTGATCTCTTCTCCTTGTCAGCGTAACTGGTCTAGTGGATATGGACTGTAGTAGATGTGATATATCTTGGCTCTGTGAAGGCTTATGACATAGCACCAAATGACAGTCTTGCAAGTGTACTTAGGAAATATGGTCTGCAGGAAAAAAACCAGCCTCTGAAACATTACTTGGGCATTAGCCCTGGGTGGCTCACAGGCCACTTCGGAGGCTTTTCCAACTAGAGCTCTTCCTTCTGCTGCAGCCTCCTCAGCATTTCCTCTTATCGCTCTTACACTAAGATTTTCACAACATTCCGGCAGCTCAGGCAGCACCTTGACAGGTGAGACCCTTGGTGCTCACTGGAAACAGAGCTGATTTGTGCTCATGCCCTCCCCAAACCTGGCAGTTACCAACCCAGATCTTGTACCAACCTTCAGATGGGAAAAACACACCTCTTTTTCCTGTAGCGCACTGACCCCTTTCTTGTGGCCATCTCTGGAGTGCCTGTGCCTTTTGCAACCTTCCCAGGCTCCTGTTTCAGCAGTAGCAGCATCACCAGGCTGACAGACTTCAAACACAGCAAACGTATCTAATGTCAGGGCAAGGTTCAGAGGAATGTTTACTGAATTTGGAAACAGGAAAGATGAGTAGTGAAATAAAGCACAAAACAATTGAATTTGTATCGACCTACAAGGGAAACATCTATTTTTTTTCCAGCTTGCTTACAATAAACAGGGGTTTAACACTGTAGGGAACTCTTACATGGCAATAGTGTCTAACTGGCCCATCCCCATGATTACACTCTTTCCCTTCCTTAGGTACTCCATTAAGTTTTATTCCTCTACTCTTAAGAATATGTATTTTCTAGAAAAATAGGACTGGGGATAAGCTGGAGGAGTTGTGTGTGAATCCTTCCCCAAAGTACGAAGAGCCATGCCTGACATGTTTCTTCCACACCTCCAGTGATGCCATTGCCTCAGCCCTTGTGTCCTACATCTTCCTGGGGCATCTCTGTCACATCAAGGTACCACTTCTACCCATGTTTTTGGCAGGAAGCCCTTACATTTCAGTATGAAGTGTTCTCTGCCTGCTTTGGCAGATGACTGTAACTTTAACACCTTGTGAGCTTTACAAATACACCAAACATTTCACAGTACAAAAATATGAACTGCACAACTCTTTTTAAGGCTGTGACCGCTGATGTGTTCTCAGCTTTCCATGGAGTTCACTCACAGCATCTCTCAACAGTTCAGAGGGGAGGCAACAAACAGGAATTGGAGCAGGGTGGGTTCTGAGACACAGACACTGGGACAATTTCAAAGTACTGTGAAGGATGGGATCAGAACTGAACATGATCTTGGTGAATTCAAAGTATGACCCAAAATAAATGCATTCAAGTTCAATGGAGACAAATGCAAACAGCTCAGTCTTGGATTCAGGCAGGTGAGGTTACCCTTGCCATCAAAGCTGGTCTAAGAATTTTCTATCCCTCTCCCCACCTCCAATCTGCTCATTTCTGCCTTAGTCAAAGTTTGTTGCCCTTTTAGGTGTGATGATCAACTGTTTGTGGGGCTGCATTGCAAAACAGCTCCCTGAGACAACTCAGAATAAAAATACATCTTCCTTATTTATAAAGTGTTATATCTAACCTGGTTCAGTTGTCTGCTCTGGTTCACAGCACAACCCCACAAGCAGCCCTATCAGTATATCTGGGGGGGGAAGCAACCTGCAGTAGCAAGAAACAAATCAGCTGCCAGGAACATAGAAGCAGAAAACTCCATTACTGAAGCCAAGTTTCATGCACATGCACTTTGACAAAGGAGAAATCAGATGAATGGGTATAATACAGGGAATATCTTATTAACAATGATACAGCACAATCTAAGCTCAAAGTCTACCACAAACTATGAGCCAGTGGTGCAATGCCTTGACCAGAAACCTAAACCTGATTGTGGGATGCAGTATCAGAAGGCAGTTAGAACTGGGAGGTTATTAGCTAAGTGCTGTGGCTTTTCCTGCCAATGGACATTAATAACCATGCTGGCAGCTCGGAGGGAAACCAGCAAAAAAAGTCACAGGTGGATAAATCTGTAAATTGAAGGAATTGATAAATTTTCTCTTCTAGAAAAGAAGGGAAGTGAGGGAAGACACACAGCAGTAGTTACAAAGAGAGCAATAGCAGCTTGCTTTCTATCTTGTTCAGGGTGAAGGAGCAAAAAATGAACATCTGGTTTTGCTTGAAAAATGGTTCAGTGATATAGCAAGAAAAATCCACTGCCCATCAAGAGGCAGAAGTACAGGAACAGGCTAGGGACAATTATATTGGCACAATTGCAGGAGAGAGCCATACTAAAACATCTATTAAGGGCTGATTCCTGGCTGTGCTTCAGTTCAAGTGGTAGATCAAATGATCTCCTGAGGCTCCTGCAAGTCTCAACGCTATGATCTGTGCATCATTTTAGTGTCATAGAAAGTTGTGGGGGAGGAAAAAAAACCCCAAACCTTTAAGAAAATACTACTTTAACAATGACAATGCATTTACAAGGAAGGCAACCTTATCTTGAACTCTGCTTGAAAACGAATTTATAGAAGATACGGTAAGAATAGAGGAGGCTGTAGGAGCAGCTAACAATGATTAGAGACTTGGAAAACAGCAACAAGGTTTTCATGACATCTCTAGAAGGAGATGAAATCAGGGACCATCGCATAAAGCAAACTGGAGAATAATTGGGTGTATTCAGAATCTTGACTCCAGCTTGCACAGAATTAGACTTTATTGACACATCAGACTGAAGGCTAATGAAGAAGACAGGGCAGAAGCAAGGACTGGTTTGTGTTTGGTTTATTGTAATTGGTTTCTCCAATAGATAATTAACTGTGGAACTCATTGCTATAAAAGATGTCAAAGACTGAGAACTTATCAAGGGGAGACAGAAAAGGAGAGGTGTTAATAAGAATGAGAGATTGAATATGTATTTGGGAGGAATAAATTATTCCTGCTCACAAATTAAACCAGCCACTAAGGCCTATGGGCAGGAAAAATGTAGGTTTGTGGCATACTATTGAACATTTGCTTATTATGGACATTTATTCCACATGGTGCTGTCCACCATGTCTGGCAGAATAACCCACCAGATATATCTGTGTTCTCTTAGTTGTACTTGTGCCTTCAAGACTACAGCAGGAATAAAACTCCTTTGTGGGTATCTGTGGGCTAGGCATTGATCTTGAGATCTTAATAGTACCAGTCAGGTGCTAAACTTGTATTATACTTGGGAATTCAGCCCCTGAGAGAATCTTAGGCCAGGTTGAAGAGCTCACCTGACACTTACGGCAGCCTTTTGCAGATGTCCAAAACAATTCACTTTCTCACTGAAATCCTCCATGGATCAGCAGTAAGACTCGGTCATATAAGACAGTCAGGCCTGTTAAAGCAAAGTAATGCATAAAGGCTGTTTAAGAGTGCCTTTTCTGAGAGGTAGCTAATGACAGTATCGGAGAAACTGGAGAGGAATATATTGATTTTCAAAGTTGCATGAAAAGGAAACATCACTGCTCAATGCTTAAGTACACTACCTACAATAAATACCTCTTCATGCAAGAAAGTACACTCACCGCCTGCTTCCTAGCTTTGCTTTATCATCATGAAATCAAAGCAGAGATCAACTCCATTGAGACGGGTCTTTTATGAATTGGTGGTTAGAATTTGACAATAATAAGTAGCTGCATGATGGGGAAGAAACTTCTTTGTTGAAGATATAACTTAAAATTGCATTCAGCAAAACCAGTGGGCAGGAAAAACAATAAGATCCAAACCCTTTCTTTCCAATCCATGTATTTTATTTCTATTGTAGGTCTTCTTACCCTTCCAGCAAAGGTCATAAATTATTTAACTGCTGCAGATCAGGCTTCTTTTTTTTTAAATGTCTAATAAAATCTGGGATATATAAATCTATTTTCAGTCCTTTTTTAAAATAACTGAGAGTCGTGACAACCCAAACAGGAATTGAAGCAACAATTCAAGGCAGGGTGTCAGTGAGTTGTGAGCACACCAGGAGATTCCAGCAGAAAGCTTGTAAAAAGGCATTTTGCTGATTTCTGGCCAAAGATATCTTGTTCCCTTTTTAAATTCAATAATTTATAGAGTCACTGGTTGTTTTTTGTCTCCTGGCTGCACACTTCCTATTAAACACATCATTCAGGTAGGTACACTATTATATGCTGGGCTGCTTACATTTCAGCCAAATGATGTGGAAAGCGGTAGTGATAACTCTGTGGGAATGTATCACGTTGTGGAATTGTTAAAGATGGGATCACATCACTGCCTGATTTCCCTGGTACTGTTTCACCCTGACACTTTAAATGAGCAGCAAGTCTTTGGATATGGGCCAGTGATTGTTTGCCATTCAGAATTATTAACATTTAACATCAGCTACTGCAGAAATAAAAGCAGCAAGGTCTGGTAAGAGATAGACAAAGGTAAAGAAAGAGAATGAGTTAAAAGGAGAAGACAAGTGTGGGTAGAGGAGCTGAGCATTTATGGCTCAGAGGCAGGCAGCCCCTGGCCCTGTAGCTGTAGAGGACCAACCCATTGGTGGCAGACATACGGAGAGGGCAGGTTTCTGCCTGCTGGATCCCCAGCCAGTGAGAAAAGCCCCTGGGCAATGGGCAGGAGCAGCGCTGGAGACATGACACACTCCTGACTATGCTATGTTGCCCCTGTGCCTTTCCCTGTGGGCACCCTCCAGACCTGGTGCTGGTGAGACTCTTTCCAAATGCCCTCCCTGGGATGAACTGCAGGAGGCTGAGCAGTCCTGAAGCCTTTCCAGTTTGCACTGATGTACCAGAACCAAATGGCTGCACCAACCTGCTTGTACCGGCCCTGCTTCATTTCTCAGACCTTGCTCTGCAGATATCCATTTCAGAAATCTAAGGACAAGATTTGCCCTTCCAGACCTCAAACCTTTCAGTGTTTCTGCCTGCCTCTTTCTCTCAGAACTGATCTCCTTCATTTAAGAGAACATAAATGATAAGGGGTTAGTTTAAGCACACAGTAATAGATATTTTTGTATAAAAATAGATTGCCTCCTTACACATGAATTACTTCAGCTTCCTCATCATCTCTAGCTGAGCAACAATAATGACTCCCATAAGAGGCACTACCAGATCAGCTGTACCTCCACATTCCTTCTGCAGAAAAGGTGAATTCAAAGGGCATGGAGGGCCCAATTTCCACCTTCCTCACCATCTTTCACAACTGTATCGGAGCTGGAAAAAAGGTTAAAAGATTTAAAAGGAGGAATTAAAGGTTAAGCAGGTCACAACCAACAGAAAATCTGTGGCAAGGTATCCGATGAGACTTGCACAGAATGGATGTATGATTGTGTGAGGAGCAAAGGCAAAAAGTTCCATTTTTACAGCAGGGTAAAGGGAGCTGTACTGTCTAAAAAAAAGCATCATTAAAAAACTGACAGAAGGTAGCTGAGGGTGGAAGGGAAAACGTACTTTCATGCCAAGGTTATATTTCATGGCAGTCATTGGCTTAGGTGATAAAACCTCATCTGCACCCCCAGAAAGGGACACAAAGAGACAAAGCAGTGGGGGGGAGTTCAAATAACACCAGTAACTCCCCCAGCTGCTCCCAGGCCATCACAAGAGCCACTAGCCCATGAGTCTCATCTCCACAAACCCAGAGGAGCACAGGGGGACGAAGGCAGACAGGAACATAAATGATGGGCTCAGAGGAAGGGACACCATCTCTGAGCCCCGCACAGGGCTGTCTCAGCCCTATGGTCCAGGCATGAAACCCACCATGATGAGTCAATGCCAAAGCACCTTTGGGACTGAGGGGGTGGGATGCACCATGGTATGAATGGGAAGAGCATTTGGACAGGCAACTAATTATGCAGCATTTGGAGAGGAACCAAAGGCGGGGAAAAGGGGTATTTAGGTGATTTGTGGAGGAAAAAGATCTGGGAAAATAGAGGAATAGGGGATAAAAAGGCCTGGTCATGCGTAAACAAAGGGCTGGTCTTTATGCTTGTCTGGCCATGTCCTGCACCTGATCAGTGCAGTCTGTCTTGTGTTTGTATCAAATGCCATTTCTAACTCATTTCCTGGGCTAGGGACTTTATTTTGAGAAGTGAAGGCTGTACCAGCAACTGGTGTGAGGCTGCGGCCTCAGGGTCTCATATGTCCAGGTGCCAACAACTGGGATCCAGGTGAATATGTACATATGTTTATATATATGTGTGTGTATGTATGTCCTATACATGTGTTTGTGTTCATGCACCCACTGGGAATCCATGCTGAGCCTTGCTGATGGTTGGAGCTGGAGCATGGAACTACAGCAGCATCACCTCACTCAGCCTGTCTGGTGTGATATCCCTAACATTAATATTATTTCATGCGTAACCTTCCATGGAAGAGCTAATGAGCAGTTTATGCTTTTTATGCTTGCAAAACTGATGAAGTTTTTTAGCAGCCCAGAACGTTCTGAGTCTCAGGAAAGGCTGGTTAATGCAAACGGGAGGGCACTAGTCATGTAGCAGGGTGAAGGCATCAAATCCACAGAGGACAGAACACTCATTTGCCATATTTGTGCTTCATAACAGAGCTCCCTGAAACAAAGGAGGGAGACAACGCCCTACAGACTAGAGAGCAAAGGACGGAGGGACTTGCAGTATTAAATCCCTGTTTCATAAAATACTGGGAAATACGGTAAACACGGAGAAAGCTGAAAGGAGAATGACTCCATCTCAAACAGAGGCAAAGGGAAAGATAGAGCCTGACAGGAGGACAGGTCTCAGGGGTCATCTCATCCCCATCTAAATCATCTCCTGCCACAGCCATGGGTGAACAAACTCACACTCCATTGCACCTCCTTACTTTTGAGTGAGATTGATTTCACCATTTGAACTGGATTCATTTTCACTATTGAAAAGCTGCATGTCTCATTTGAGCTGTCTGGATTCCCTCTGTATAGTCAGTGGAGAGAGAAGTGTTTGCGCAGCAGCCCATCCTACCCTAAAACTGATGTCTAAGGTTGGGCAAGATGCTTTCTGAAGGGTCTCTTCTCTCTCTGCAGACAGTGAAGGAGGTCAGAGACCTCACTGAGCCAGCCTGATTACATTTTGGTCCCCCAGCATCAGAGGACTCCCACTGTGTTTCCAATTTTGTAATCAAGAACCGAATTCCTCACTAGGATAAATTCGGTTCATTTAGCTTGGCTGGTGCTGAGAGATGATGGATAACTCCTGTGAGCAGGAGAATACTGCTCTGGAAACAGTTCAGACAAAAACCTTTCCCTACCTGCAATTTGGGGTGAGTTCGGGACCCTGAGGAGCTGGGAGCTCTCTGGTTGGAAACATGGAGTGGCAGTAGCTGGAAAGCAAGCTTCCTAGATGCTCTTGACACCTCAGTAGGCACAGCAATGCACAGTAATCTGTCACAGTGAGACACTCTGCTTTATTCCACTGTTGGTCCTGGGTGGCAGACGGAAAGACCTCCTCAGTAAAGCCATCTAGATGATCCTTGCCTCTATATTCGCGCTTTACATCTAACCATCAACTCAAACCTAGCTGTTCTGTATCTATGATCTGCCATCCTCATTACATACCATTATTCCAACCTTTGTGTTAATTCTACATTTCTTAACAATTTTAGGTGTCTTTTCCCAAATTAGTGTTGAATAATATCAACTACTAAAGGAATAGGACCCCTTAGAAAGACCAGCATTACATGATTATTCCCTGCTGATGACTATTTTGTCAGTTAGCTGATTGCTAAACCACATAAGAAGTGCTCTAATGATATGTATTGCTCACTTATAAAGCAGAGGTTTTGGCAGGTAAATCATACACCTCACAGAAGCTAAAATAGCACGTATGCTGTCTGCTGTAGTAGTTTCCTCAGCAAGTGAAGCCTAGCTCACATGGCACAGACACACACTGAGCCCCTTTAACACCTCCCAGTGTTCAAGTCCTGATGTGCCCTACATCCTCCACCCATGCAGTCAATTTTTTGTATCCAGCTTCTGTAGAGGATGAGGAAAAATTGCTTCAGTTCTCTCCCATCTCCTCCATTGTCCCCAGCTATTGTGGGCCAAGGACACCCAAGGGAATGCAAGTCCACAAGGAGCTCAAGGCTGTTGTGGAGTGCTCCCCTTAGGGCGAGCAGAAACTAATAATTGTGGTGGTCGTTCCAGGAGAGGATGGTTTCATCTTCTCCTGGAAGCTTTAAGCTTGGGATGTAACTGATCCCCAAGGTTCCCAAACATTATGCATGGCAGTGCTATTCCCTGGCCTTGCAGCTTTACATAAGACTTTCCTATTCACAAAAGATCAGTATCACAAAGCTCATTCACTGCCAGCAACTCCCTATAAACAGGTAAAAACATGGGAAGAAAATGAAATGCAAGGAAAGGAAGCTACATTTCATTTTCTGTCAAGTGCCACGGCTCCATTCAGCCAGTGGAGTTTTGAGCTGCAGACAATCAGAGAGGCTCCTTTAATGAGTGCCATGCTTATTAATCTCTGCCTTTAACTCAAGTGCTAACACAAAGTCCATTGATACCAAGAGAGCTCTTCATCAAGGACTTGAAATGAATCCTCTGCTCAAGAAAGAGACAAATTTTGACTACAACAGCAATCATCCAAAGTGCTAAAATCCCTGGCAAGCCTACAACTCATTCTCAGTGGAGCATGGCATCAGGACCCTCTGATTTTCAGTGAGACTAAGACAAAGTCCTCTATGACACCCCTTTTCAATTTTAAAGAAAGATTTCACTCTTTCCCAAACCAGTACTATCTGTTGCTTTCCAGGAGGTGAACACCATGATGAACAGCTCCAGTCCCTTGGAGTACATGATGGCCAAAAGAGCCAAAAAACAGCATAAAAGCTGCATCATCAGCAAAGCAAAAGTGCTGATGGCATGAAATGCCACCCTCCAGCCTCTTGAGACTGTCATAGCATGGAAAAGATTGGCATAGCTGTCTCCTCAAGGAGCAACAATGAAGGATACTACAGGTTATCCCGCACCATCACCTCTTTTAGACAAGTATGAAGACAGAATGGCCAAGGAAAAGTGAGTGGTGCCTCATCTTCCCAACTGTGAAGAGAGATTTGACATGGACTGGTCTGTCCCTCATCCCTCTTCCTGGTTTCAAGCCACACTGGGACAGCCCCACTCTTCTCCAGGCAGCCAGCCTAAGGCTACCACCATCCAGAGACACCTCCATGCACGCAAACACTCATACATCATTAATGGGAACAGCCTGCAGGACTCTTGCAGGTGTATCTGCAATCTCTGCCTTCTCCCCATCTGCCCATGGAAACCTCACATAGGAGGGATCCATCTCATTCTAGCCCACTCTGCCACCCTCATATTTACAGACCTTGTCTTCCACTGCTGCAGCCGTGACCACACTGGGCTAATGCACTTGCCAACGCTGCTGCCAGCATCTATTACACACTTCTATATGCTGTTATCTCTGTACTTGGTTTCAGTTTCCAGGCCAAGTGCAGCCCATTTGTGTCACAGCTCTTTTGCTTTCAAATCTTAGCTGCACAGAAGTAGGGTAAATATTTACAACTGAGAGCTTAATCAGCTACCAGAGAGACAGGCAGACTGCTTTCCTGGTAGAGCAAGTTTGTTCACATACATCATCCCATATCGTTACTCTAGAGCTTCCTAGGGAATCCCAGGCCCCAGACTCAAGACATGCTTTCTGCACTAACCTGTCTGTACCTGCACAATCTTTATTTTCCTTGTTATCCTGCACAGTCTTTGAGGAGCTCTGGAACCTCAAAACCTGACCACCACCACTCAGCACAATTCTTCTGCTAATAACATCATAAAAAGGCAGATTCTTTCCTCATGCCAACACCACACAGAGTTTTCCCCTTTACAGAATTAATAAGCTAAATTATTTGCCTGCCTAGGTCTTCAGGACTGTTAGCCCTTGCAAAGCCTTGGTTAAAACTCATGATTTCCTATGTCCCTGGCAGGCACACACAGTCATAGAATCCCAGTCTGGTTTGGGTTGAAGGGACCTTAAAGCTCATCCAGTTCCAGCCCTCTACCACTGGCAGGGACATCTTCCACTAGAGCAGGTTGCTCAGCCAGTCCCTGGCCCTCAGGCATTCTCCATGGCTCACTGCCCTGGAGTGGCCAACCTTGGAGTCCTGCGTCTTTCTGTTTTGGAAATTCAGAGACATTGCAGGCGATATCTGCCTGTGGTTCAGATTTGAGACTTTTCAGGCTTGGCAAAAAGAGAGTGTTCTGCAGTCACATTTGCTGTCAAAAGTCCATTCAGCTCCCTGGATCTACATGGATGAAAAAACAGGATAGGAAGAAAAGGAAAGACTGTGCTTACATCAGCATCTGTGTTTTCACATGACCATCAGTGGAAGAAGGTACCTTCCTTGGCTGGCCTACGAATAACATCAGGGTACTTCATCTTTCAGAAAGAGCTCCTGCCAGCTATCAGACATCCAACATAAGGGGCGCCAGTTCTCATCTACTTCACCTTACCTGCAGTTGTTGTGTTATTTTACTCCTACTGCTGGTTTTAGGAAGCTGTGACCCTCTTCCTTTGCACCACTGGCAGCCTGGATGCCTGAGAATCACTGTGGCACCTGCTCCAGTGGTGAGGGAGCACCTTCAGAACCAAGTGCTGGTCACCTGTATAGACAGCCCTGGCACACATGGAGAAGCCCTCAGCTGACAGGACAACTCATCATCCCACTGTTTCTGAACACATTCTCAAGCAGAGAGTTCATGATATTTTCCTACCTAGACACAGAGTCCCCAGACACAGCAAATGAAGAGCTTGTTCCTTAAAGGCCCAACAGTTGTGTTGATGCAGACCTGGACTTCACCTGATGCTCTCTCACCACTCTTTGGCTTCTGTTCTCTCTGCACAATTTCCACAGGTGGAGCAAATACTCTGATTGAGGACTTGCCAGTCCCTCTTCAACCAGTGCCAAGTGTTCCAGGAGTCTCATAGGCTGCACTGGGGTGTATTTCTAACATCCATCTGCAGAACATAGCTTTAGACTCCATCTGCATCCTGCCCAAATCCCATCAACACGACTGTTCCTCCCTATCTCCTCTTCTCCATGCCCTGCTGTGAGTACCAATTCCTATCCTCCCTAGATGATAACACCTTCTGTTTCACAGCTTCCTTTTCAATGGCCCAGTTATGCCAGTGGTGTTTGGACTGTCCTTGAAGAGGGCTGCTTTTTCCCAGTCTAACACTGTTGGTTACCAATATTACTGAGTTTGTATCTCCATGTGTTCAACAACCCAGTGGTAACACAGCTGGTGACAGGTTTTAAGAATTAGATAGCAAATGCCTGGCAGATGCTTTCTCTACTGCAGGCATCCTGACAGCCTCAATCAGCTGAATTCACACTGTGGATCCTCTGCTGGACATATCTGGACTCCTTCAGTCCCTGCCTGCATTGATGGGTTTCATTCCTTACAAAGGTTGTGGGCAGCTCCACATCCAGACTATTTACAGCTCTCCCTTCCACTTGTCCTACTTTCAAGAGGACAAACATTGCTCTTTCACATACCTTTGGTATCTATTGCTTTCCACACAGAAGTAACTGAATCGTAATGCTTGCATTTTCCCTGATCCACCTGTGACTTCGCTTCCTGCTTTCCTTTACTCTGAGCCTTTATCATGGTTCTGCTCTAAGTGGGACCCTGGGTTGCCATGCTCTCCTTGCTGTTAATCCTGTGCAAGGACGGTTCATCCGTCCTTGTTATATGGAGGCATTTCCTACGGAAAGATCTGCTACCCTGAAAAATCTCTCTTGTAACTAGGAGTCACATGGCCTCATTCATCCCAGTTCTCTCATCTTCTCCACAGTGAACTGATAAAAAAAGGCTATATTGTCTGGAAATGCAGTATTCTCGGCCACTTACATCTATCCATGGTCCCCGATAGTTCTTTCTGTAGGTGATATTTTGTTTTCCTCCCTGCGGTGGGTTTCATTAGGTTTAACAGCTGCCACCATGTGAATTTCATAACGTGCTGGTAGCACAAAAAGAAAAGTTCCTAAAAAATGTTTCTAAAATTAAACAGGTTCTTCACTAAGGAAATTATCTATAGACTCTGAAGCTGTGACCAGGAGCTGCGAGGTAGAACCAGCCACATGCAGAGCATCTACAGCACCCAGCTCCCCCTGCTGCTGTCCACATCCAGCTACACATGGATGCTGCCTAGAGTTATAAGGGGTGAGGGAGAATGTTGCTGACTGGAGGACAGTCACTGATGCCCTCTGCTATATCACATGTGACGAGGAAAACCAATGTCCTGCTTGGATAAGTTTCCCGTTTTCTTATTCATTAATTTGAGTTGCTTTTCAATGACATATTTGAGGCTCATTATTGGCGATAGCCAGCTTTCTTCTTCTTGGTTCTCTTTTACTATCAGCATCACAGCACTTTACTTATTGTTGCTACTACTAGTTCTTTTATGGATTGTTATCACTACTGGTAAGTCTGAAATTCCTCATTTTGGGAGACATTTGTAGCCCTGCAGATGCTGGAGCAATTGTCCAGCCACAGTGCTGGCTCTGCAGGGTGCTCCAGAGGTTCTCCAAGACACATCTGATAACAGACACAGTTACCTGGCCTTCAGGAGTCTCTTGCTGCTCTTACCAAATGCATAAAACAACCACACATAAATATCTCAAAAAGACTTGAAGTTTCCTCTACATTTTATCAATCTGAGCATTTAAGCACAAAAAGCACTTCTCTTTTTCCAGAGGAAACAGAAAAAATGATACTTGATTTCAGCTATGTATAGACCAATGTTACTAGAGCCACCTATAGCCTCCAACCTCAAGAGGGCTCACTGCCATTCATTTGTAGTGCATGAGGTTACAACAGCTACACCACAACCCTTTGCACCTTTCCACTCCAGGCCCTTCTGGCATACACACCACTTTGTGCACACCCACCGTCACTCTAGCAGGCCTTCAGCTTTGCCAGATCTTCACCATTCATCCAGGCTGCTTTTGGTAGGGCTACAGAATAAGACCAAATTCAAGCCATCCCTGCCCTTCATAACTGAGTAAAGTAACTGAAGAAGTGAATTATGTTCCTCCTCCATCCTAGACACCAGAGGAGCACAGGTACTCTAACCAATGGCTGCCCCTACTGTTTCTTTTCCTCGCCCTCCCCTACCAAGGGTGTGAGATAATTTCTACAGAAACATAATTCTCATTCCCTAACTTGAAGTGCCTTTGTCATGACCAAACAAGCTGCAAACCCGATGTACGCCGGCTCCAGAACAACGGGACACCATGGGAATAAAATCATCCAGTCACAAAGAAAGGGTCAAATGGGGACAGACAGTCCGTGACTCTTTGCAGTGCAGAAGTTCTCCTCTAGCCCTTCAGAGATGCTACCTGATTGCTGTCTGTACCTTCCCCTGCTCCCAGAGAGAAAGTATTCATGGCAGAAACCTGTAGTCCATGAGCACAATACCAAAGTGTCACAGGCCCCGAGTATCACTGAAAAACAGAGAAAGGACGTAGACCTTGAGGAGTTTAAACCTTTTCACACTCACTCACTGCACTGAAAGGCCAGGCTGTCTTCAAACAGAAATGGTGCAAGCGAAAACAACAATAAATGGCAGAGGCATGAAAAAGAACTCATGAATCAGAGAGCTTTTAATCACACACACTGTCCTGCCTCCACAGAAGTGATGTCCCACTAATCCCTGTGGGGCATAGCTCAGCTCAGGCGCAGCTGTGCATACAGTTTTGTTCAGATGAATCTCACCAACTCTTAGAAAAACCAGTTGTACTGCCAATGGCTTACAAATATAGTAAATCAGGTCAACAACCCCAACTTTAAACACTCCATCTTGGCCTGGATTTGCTTATTTATGCAATAACAGTGTGTTCTTCATGAAACAGAAAAAAACCCATACTGTTGTTTCTTCACAAGCAGCAGAATGCTGAACTGAAGTCCAAAACACCTTTGCTTTTTAGCTCTTTACTGAAGTCCTCACAGGACCTCTTTATAGACAAAGAGAATATTAAACTGGAGTTACTTCTTTGCTTCATTGAATCTTTCTATTGCCCTGTGTTTGAGCCAGCTGGGACATCTTGTAGAAAGTAGTCCTGGATTTATTAACGGTTCTCAAAAGCTGCCACTGAAAAACAATTCCCATGGTATGACCAGCATGGCAATAGGTCTGAAGGTAAATGCAGGTTTTAGAACCTACTGGTTTCTAATATTCAGCTTTAAGAATCAGATTACATGTTTGTTCAATAGCAATAAACTTCCAGAGTTTTATAGAGTCATAAAAACACTACAACTGCTTCCATTTATGGCCTGTATATAATTTACTTGGGTAGGTTTCCTCTCTAATGGTGCAGCGCAAGTGATTTGAGTTCTATTAGCTGGAAACAGTACATCTACATTTGCAGAACTCTCATAAATAATTCTGTCCAATGGACGGCATCCCATCCAGACTACTGTGCAAGGAGAAGGAGAAGGGGTTGACAGTGGGGTAGGGGAAGGAGAGGAGGGGAGTGATGGTACAAATAGAAAAGAAAACCGTTAAAACTTCACACCAATAAGAAATTCAGGGTTCTCTTTTTGCCAGTGGCATCAAATCCCCATTTTACTGCTTAATTTGTGTGGTGCTTTGAGCTTGAAATGTAACCACAGTTCATGCTAGACTGCAGGCTGAACTCATACTGAGCCTTGCAAAGGCATTCATTTGAAATGATATCTCCCAGGACACAAAGAATTCCTGAGCACTCATAGATGCACTCAGCTCCCTAGAAGCTTTAGAGCAATAAATGAAACGTTAAACTGACTTACAGCTAAATGAATTATTAGGTCTAAGGTACGAGAACAGGAGAGCTGTATCTCAGGTTTAAGATCCTTCAGCCATAGCAGGGAGTGAGCTGGGGGTCACCCTGCAGTAAGAGAAAGGATATATCACCATGCAAACACCCAGGACAAAGACAACACTATCTTTTGTGTCTGTATAACTCCTAACAGTTCAACTGTATTGGGATACTGATTGTAAGTGGAACTGTCTGCCACATACATTATAAATGACATTAAAGGTAATGACACTTGATTTTCACAAGAAAACAAATCAATTAAATAACATTAAGTCTGTTTTGATAGAATGATAAAACAAAGGGTTAGCGATTGTGGGTCACATTCTTTAATGCATAACTGGAGGATATTCAAGGATAATGAAGAACTGGTGTAGATCTGCTGTTATTTAGACATCAGTCATGCGTCTCTAACATGAAATTCAGTGCTCTGATACCACTTCTTTTACATACTGCAGAAGAAAGTCTCAGTGGCTCCTAGGTACCGCAGTTCTGGCTCCAGCTACAATGGCTTCAGAAGCTCCCAGACCTATTTAACCCAGCCAAACAATGTCTTGAAGACTATATGATGCTTCTTTAAAATACACTGGGTTGTAAATAACAAGAAACAAAAAGAAAAATGTAAGTTAGAGAATAATGCTAGGATAAGATTGAAGTGGTTATGAATAAATTTAGACCAGAAGGCAGAAAAAACCTCGTATCTTTGAATGACTTTCTGAATAGGGCAGTAAGGGAGAGAAACAAATTATTTTAAGGTGAAAAATTTAAGGACAGCCTGTAAAGCAAAATCTGGGTCAGGTTGGAGTAATAAATGAAATGGGCAATATGAGTTCACACGTGCCTCACCTTGCCACTGTACTAGAGAAAAGTGGATGAAAGGAGTATTGGTTGTTGTTTGATGACTGTAGTTATTTGTTTCATATATATTCTGTATTGTACACATAGCAAGCTGAGCTGTCCTGGCAAGTATGTTTGTAACCCTGTCTACCCTTTTTCTAACAGTAAAGCTTTTGCAATGGAACATGGATTTATTTCAGAAGAATCTTATGTCAAAAATGGAATCAGACACACACTTGTACCTACTTTGTTCAGCCTTCTGTGCTCAGGACTGCTGGCCTTCACTTCCCTGGGTCATTAAAAAGTAGTACATGCTACAAGACCCTAATTCTTTCATAGCCACAAGCATGTCTTACTGTCAGAAGCATATCAGAAGTCATTTTCTTACTGTTCCAGGCTAGCCTTACAGTCAATGGAATTAGACTCAATGAAACCAATAAACTAACATATATTGGTAATGTCCTCTCTCAGTTTTATTTACTCAGGTGTACTGGATAAATTTCACATTAGAGCATGATGCCACATGAAATGGAAAAAATCAGTAACTGCAAGAGGAAAACTAACTCTTAATTTTGTTGCATCCAGTACAAGCAATGCATGGTAGCTGACTGGAATGTTACTGTAGAAAGTCATCTACAACAGACATCACAAAGTGCTTATACATCAGGATAAGAAAAATAAAGGAAACCAATGCAATATGTTTAACCTAAAAAACAGGCACTAAATGGAAATTATTTCTTATTATTGGTCTTGTCTTTAAAAGTGAATAAAAGGAACAGTCAGAAGAGTAAATCCTCAACTACGCTGCAGAAACCAGAGATAATCACACTGGGACTCTAAGCAAATGCATTTCACTCACCCAAAGGACATAAGAAAGACCAAGAGAAGCCGGTATGACTAAACAGAGAGGCAAAAAAGGTACTGGAAATGCAAAAAGGTAAGCAAAATTTAGATAAATAAGTGCACAGCAAAAAATAATACAATGTTTTCTGTTCTTACCACAGAAGAGGTCACGGCTACTCTTTCTTTGTAAAGGGACACATCAGAGGATCATTCCCATATTGAAGGAGATCATGAAGCATATCAAAAGGTATTAACTAATCACCAAGCCCAAAGGATATTCTTCCAACAGCACCTGAGGAACTCCACTGTGAAATGGCTCAATTAATATCTGGTGTGTAAGCTGAAATGTAAAAATGTCTCAATGTCAAGACTCTTCAAAGCAGCTAATGCAGCTTCAATTTTTAAAGAGGCTCCTATGTAAAGGTTTGGGAAGCTACAGACTGGTAGCACATCTGTACCAGGCTAATTGATAGAAACTGTAATATAAAAGAGCATCCACAGATAAATAAAGCATAATGGCGAAGAGTGCATGCAGTTCTGTAAAGGGAAATGATGCTTTACAGTGTAGCGTAGCTCTTTGAAGAAGTCAATAGACATGGGGATAAGGGAAATCCAGCTGATAGTGTATTTGCATTTCTAAAGCCATTTTACAAAGTCTTTCACCTAAAAAAATCTTAAGGAAGTTAGAACTATCACAGAATGAGAGGGAACATCCTTACACGAAGAAGTAACTGTTAAAAACACAGAACACAGATTGGTAATTAAATTATCAGCATTCACAGGTAAGGGTGGCAGCAACTGGAATTGATTTAAGGTAAATTAGTGACAAAAAGTTGTTAGAAATCATTACAACAAGAGACAGTGACAGGAAGCATAGACAATGCAAGTACCTGATGACCACTTTGTGTGGTTCTGATCCCCTCCTCAGAACGAATACACAAGAACATGAAATAAAAAACTAAAATAATAATAATAAACCAAAGAGAAAAGGGCAACAGATGTGATGAATTTGGTTCACAGATGTGTGGAAGGGATTTCCATTCAAGGAACAGCCACATACACTGTGGTTCTTCATCCTGAAAGAAACGTATCTGGGTAGAGAAGGGGAGAAGCAGGTAAATACTTACAAAAGCAAGAGATGAAGGGAATGGCCAATAAGAAATAAATGTAGCAATTGTTCATTTTCTCTTCTATAGCCAGTTGCAGTCAGCTATCAGATGGCAAATTCCAAGCAAACATAAGGAAGGAGATTCTCTGTGCAAAACAGAGGTAGCTTCTGAAATTTGCCCAGGTAGTTGTGCAGATGGAAAGCCCACTTGTATTAAAGAAAGATTGGGCAGGTTCACAGTTCACTGAGGGCTGCGAAGTACTAAGGTACCTCCTTGGTCTCAGCTGCAGGCAACCAGAGGCTTCCTCCAATCTCACACCTATTCCTTAGCATACATAAACCCTTACTAGGAAAGAGAGCACCCACTGTCAGACCATTCTGAAATACTGAGGTCTTTGTAGTAGGTGATTATCAGCAGCTAATAATGCTTTTCAGAGCAGATTTTCCTGTCCTTACTGTGAAAATCAAGTCTGCAATGAGCAAAGTATTTGTACCCAGCACGCTCTGTTTCCTACTTGCTGTCTTCTGTGGTTCCAGATTTTGGGCCTAATGCCTGTTCTACAACAAGCTGAGGGGTTTAAACAATGCTGTGCACAGCAGGGGAGGGAGGTGTCCACCATACAGACATATGGCCAAACACTGAGGAAAATGTCTTGCAACAGCCTTACTGGCCACACTTTTCTGCAACAGTCATGTAATAGCAAAGGTTTGAGAATCACCAGCAGGTCCATCACAGAGAGGTTGCTTGATGTAAAGATCTGCTTGGAGACAAATCCTCCAGGTAGATGCTAGTTTAACACCACCCTGTAAACTGCCTTTAATGCCTTCCATGCTATGGAGTAGAAAAAGCTTTAGATCGAGACACTTGAGTCAAATCTATTTACAATACTCCCCTATCCTTTAAGGCAAAATTACCCATAGCAGCTGGGAGTCCCTAGAGAACAAATGGCTACATCACACCAAAGAAATTATCTCCATCAGCTATAATGGACTAACATTTATTGTTGGAATCCTCTACTTCAGAGCTTCCTTTGGTTGCCTGCCAAGTTCAGGAAGGAGTAATTTCTCTTGATTCATAATCTGGCTCCTGAGAGCGTATCCTTTCCTTCTCCCTTCCTCTCACCCTCCAGATGCTGGGCAGAGAGACACGTGCAAGCAAGTTTGGCACTAAAGCTGCTATAAGACTGCACTTAGAGCAGCATTAACAACTTTTATTGCAAAGTTCAGCATTTCTTGTTCTCAGGTTCAGGGTAAAAATCTTTGCCATGGAGCTTGTTGGAATCTTCCCTGCAGTTTTAACTCTGGGCACTTTTGCGTTGCTTTGCCCCCTTTTCCTGATCTGTAGGCTGTAGTCCACACTTAAGGACCATGAGAAAATAGCTCACAAGAACTTCCCAGCTACAGAAGGAGCCTAGGACACGAGCCTGCCCTCTCATCTGCCCTCATCTCTTCCTGGAGTCCAAGTTACCTGCGACTTTTGTTTCCTTGCTCAGAAGTACTGGGCAATGTTACATGGTCTGTGAAGCAGTATGTGGCAGAAGCACACCAGGCACTAACACAGTTGCCTGAGACAACAGCTGACCCTTTGAACCAGGCTCTGGTTTCAGCCAACACCTTGTCAGTACCAAAAAGCAGATCAATGGAAGCCCTTGTTTCAAGTTATGCGATCATTAAAGTCACATTAGTATCTACTGATCATTTTATCTCTTTAACTCCTACAGGAATTCTTAATTAGGAAGAATTTCTAAATCAAGGGATTAAAAACACAATACAAAGCACATATTAAAGCCTTGCAAATGATACTGGCAGTCTTTGCTGGGATACCCCTCTCAAGAATGGAACACTTCTGGCAACCACTGACTCCAAGCCAGCCAGAGAGTGTTTCAGAGGTAGGTTTGCCTTATTTCATTATTAAGCACCTCAGGACAATGAAGTATGAACAGGAACAAAAAATACATCAACAGCTTTGGCAAGCACGAAAACAAAAGTCAGGCACCTGTGGCAATCTTCCTGTACTAATCATGACAAACCAGCAGAGTGGGCCATTAACATTGCTGTTACTACACCAGCAATGGGTGTAGTTTTGCGAGGTGGTGCAGGAGTCCTTCCCAAGGAGCAGAACCCTCTATGCTATCTGCCATTAGCTCTTTCCCATTCAACACACAAGATTTCAATTTGATCTATCCAGTGCAATGATAAAAGACACTCGTGTGTGATCTTCAGGTAGATAAACAAGGGATTAGTTATTTATTTTACATCTTACAAGGCAATGGTGGGACTAATGTTGGAATAGTGCATTTAGTCTAGTGAAAAATTGAAGATAGTAGAGTGAACAGCAATACAATTATGTGAAGGCTGGAAAATGAGGTTTTATGAAACCCTGAAAGAATTCAATACATTCTGACTGTCCAAAAAACATAGACAAGACTGAGAAATGACTTGCTACACGGTGTGTCAACAGCCTCCAAATGAAGGCAGTTAAAATATGCTCCATAGAATACCAGAGAAAGTGACCATCAGCTGGAAGGGAAAGTTGCACAGATTAAAATTAGAAACAAAAGTATGAGCGGGAGAGTCTCCTGATGGGCCAGATATTCAGACCTCACCTCACCAGATAAAATCTGGATGCTGTTCTAGATGATGCTCTTGTTAAACACAAGTTATCAGGCTCATTCCAGAGCTAACTTGGACAAAAATCTCTCAGTGCACATAAGGAGACTAAATAGCATAAGGGTTCTTTCAAGCCAAAAGCTATATATTTTATATTAAAACATTCTCTTCAAAGAATGCTTAACATAGCTCATTCAACCATACAACAGTGACAAAATGCCAGGACTTATTCTTGCTAACATTGTCTCAGTCCTCTTGAGCACATGCCTGAACTTTAACAAGGTGATGACTGTTGTTTCTTTCCCAGATTGTTGCTTTTTTTCCTCCAGATCTGGTTTCTGGCCACTGAAGTGAGCCAAGGCTGTGCTGCTTAAAGTTTGCCACCACCTATTCCTCTGGCAACATCTGCAGTTTCTGCCCAGTGGGAAATTATAGTATTTCATCCTCTGTTTTGTCTCATCTGGGATCTGAGTGTTAAAAGGGAGGCTTGTTTTGAAGGAAATATTGGAGAATCACTGGCTGTGAAGGGACCCTTCCGAGACCAAGTCAAGACAAAACCGATTTGTAGATGTTTAAAGGAAGAAGAGACTTTCATAGAAGGTAGGTACTGAAGAAGCTTAATAAAAGGTTGAGGGATGTTCCCTCAGCATCATCCAGAAATTCTATGGCAGAAGCAGGAGCTGAGTCTGGCCCTCCACAGTAATAGTCCCCCATCATGACCCCAAAATGTCCACCCTCTGTCTCATTCACCCAGCTTCTGTAAAAATAAGGCTGCAGAGCTGCTTGGGATGCTTTTCTTACTTATTTTGCTTAAGTATGGAATTCACCTGCAACACTGAATCCACAATTGATTGTCTAACTCTCAGCCCTTTGCCTTAGGCTCCTTTATTCTGTGTGAAGAGAAGCAGGCACTTTAAGGGTAAGATAATAGGATCTGGTTTTGATACCTATTTCAAGGTGAGATACATCCTGCTGTAAACACCAGTGGCTCTATCATCTACCTCTCTGCTGACTATAAAGAGCCCACGGCAAGTAAGATTAAGCCCATGCAGATAGGTACTTCTGCAAGAGCAAAACTAGCAACCACACAGCTGCAGCCAACATCAGTGTAGAAAACACAGATAACTAAAAACATCTAAGCGTTAAAAAGAAACCATGTCAGACAATTCAAATGGAAACTAAAAATTATTTGAAACTTTGGATTATTTTGACTTCAATACTTACTTGTACATCACTTGATGATATGAGGGCACTAATATTGATTCACCCCTCAACTGTATTGTGAAGACACAGTCATGAGATTTTGTAAAGAAGGAAGATTCTACAGTGAAGCACAAGAAAAAACCTAGTAAGAAATTAATAATTCTGTATTCAGTGTTGTCTGCAGTAAATAATGTATTGAGCCACACACTGAATGATGAGACTACATGAAATATTGAAGAGTTGCTCTTTCAGCAAGCAAGTCCATTTTGTGCACTGAATGAGGCAGGGATTCTGCCTAAAGAGAGAAGCGATCACATATTTAAGACTATTACAATGCATACACACAGGATGACAAAATGAAGATTTTGCAGGCATCCTTAAATTTGATGCTTCCTTATTTTTGAGTGTTTGACTTCACACCCTCGAAAATGGTTTAGTAAAATATTTGTTTTATTTCCCTGTTTTGGTTCAATTCTTTGAGAAGGCTTTAGACACCTGTGCTACAGATGGTAGCAGAGACAGGTAATCCCTAGCTGGGACCTGAAGGACGGCTCAAACTTGAGCTAGCTGGGGAGTATATAAAATTGGACAAGACAATGATGTAGGTCAGACAGGAGAAGTGATCTGATTCTTTGTATTACATAGACAAGTATTCTGTCTACCCTAGTCCAGTATCGATGACAAATAGAAGCTTGAAAGCTACCAGAATCATAGCACAGAGCCACTCAAATTCTTAATCACACATACGCTTGCTTTTTGTCTTCAATATATATATAGCCCTGTTTCCAACAGTACACAATGCCTAAAATGCCATAAGACTCAATTCTTCCTCTGCAGTTCTGTAGGCCTCAGGGCTTCAAGATATGCTCCTTTTTAAAACAAGCGTAGGGCTAGGGCTTGTCTGAGATTGTAGAACTAACACATTAGGTGGGCTCAGTACTAATCTGAATGCAATTTATATGAATAACCAGCCCGGGTACTACATATCCTCCTGCCTTCACCTTTCAAGGTGATAAATGCTCTTACATGGCTCTGAGATTGCTCTTCATTTTTTAAGATAAATAAAGGCTTATGAAGAAACATCAGTTTTACATGGAAAACCTTATTTTTCCCTTAACTTTTGTCATTATTGTATTTGCACTTCAACTTTGCATTAAGCCCCTGCATTACCATACTGTGGCACATTACTCATCCTCCCACATATCTCATGTGCAGTCAGAAAGGCAAGAATCCTGCCTTCTGCATTTCCTCTCCTCTCCCTTCTGCTTTTCCCCTTGTTCTCCTTTATGTGCTTGCTTACTCCCAGTTTGTATCCTGTTCTTTATTTCCTCCTTCCCATTTTTCTTATCCTCTATAGTCACCATGCAAGCCCACAATGCTGAATCCTTAGACACATATCCACTGCCTCCTGTCTGCCATTTGATCCCACTGAGAAACATCTGGGATGCAGCAGCATTGGTGTCAGGATCTTGGCCACATCCAAGATGCATGAAGAGATCCTGGTGTTAAAGACAGGATTGGTTGTTCTTCCCCTGATGCCTTTAGAGGCCCTAGGTGTGCCTCAGTGTTCTGCCTTTCCTTCTTCCACTTACTCTGCTACCTCACCTATCTTCATCTGCCCTTTCTTGCTGAGCTGTAAGGACTGTGTCTCCACTCTGGCCTCCCACCAATCTGCATCTTTATAGACTGTAATGGCGCAGGTAGATCCAGAATCTGGCTCTGCTATTCAAAACAGAAGAGACTCCCCAGGGTACTATTCCATTAGGATGACACAAAGTCAAGCTCTGGGGTGTACCTGGAAAGACTGATCCATGGCCGGCAGAGGAGGCAGCAAAAGCCATCAGATGGATGCTGCCCACCACCTTTTCCTATCTCAGACACATGGCTAAGGCAGGAGGTTACACTGACACTGCCAATTTGCTGCTCCTTGCAATTTGCTCCTCGCAATTTGCTCCTCATCCCAGATTCCTCAAACATCATCATACTGGTTCCTCTCAACTTTGTGCTGTCCTCCTCTCCCCCAGGGATACCTGTACATATCCCTTCTGTACCACCACAGGGGCATGGTCTCAGTCACCTCTTACAGAAACACCTCACCAGTGCCCAGTACAGGGCATTTCCCTGCTGGCCACATTATTTCTGATGCAGGTCAGGATGCTACTAGCCTTGGCTACCTGGGCACAAACTGACCCATGTTCAGCTGGCCATCAACCACCAATCCAGGTCCTTTCCCATGAGCAGTTTCCAGCCACTCTTTCCCAAGCCTGGAGTGTTGTATGGGGGCGTTGTGGCCCAAGTGCAAGGACCCAGCACTTTGCCTTGTTGAACCTCACACCACTGGCCACAGCCCACTGGTGCAGCTCATACAGTTCCCTTTGCACAGCCTTCCTGTCCTGCAGCCGATCATCACTCCTGCCCAACCTTGTGTTACCTGCAAACATACTGAGGGTGCACTCAATCCCCTTATCCAGATCACTGATGAAGATATTAAATAGAACTGGCCCCAGTACAGAGCCCTGGGGAACACCACTTTTGACCAGCCACCAACTGGACTAAACTCCATTCACCACAAACATACAACCCTTGACATTACCGTGCCTTGGTTTTCCATTCCATGGAAACAAGTGTTATAGCTCTTCTGCAGTAGAAGTTTGGCTGTGAGGTACCCTGCTCCTGTGCGCAGCAAGCCAGACCAAGATAGATGATCCACACTGAAATACATAACCATTAATTTAAAAAAGAAAAATATCACATATTCATTATTTCTCCTATCATGTTTCTCTTCCAATACACATTCATAAATAGAAATGAAAGAACAACTAATATGACTTTAGTTACTGTGTTTGTCTGCTTTCCAATCATAATTCATGACCTGCTTCAGCAAACAGGAGAACAAACATATTTGCTTTAGATAAATTAAAATGGTTTCGTGTATTTCTTTATTACATTCCTTTTTGTTTTGTTTTTATCCCCTTACAGTGATTATCTTTGCTTGCGCTACTCCAATGGCCACATATTCAGTCTAATCCTGGTGTCTGCTGCACCACAGCAGCATCAGAGTAACTGCCCTGCAGTGAGTTCAGACTAAGATTGTAATCTGGTGTTTGGTGTCTGAAAATGACTAAGACTTTATAAACGCCATCACAACTGGCAGGAGGAATGGGAGCCTGCGATGAACCAAGGGGAGAATGGAAGGAAGATCTCCATCTGTGATGCACAGACAGACTAACCAGCGCACCTCCTAGGGCACAAGGGCATGAATCATCCAGTAGCTGAACTACCCGCCAAAACCCTCAGTGCAACATCACCCATCAAAGGATCTGAGCAAGGACCCCGCATTATGCAAAGCAGATTGGGTCAGAGGTGTATGGCATGGGCAGGGTCCAATGCCTCAGCTGAGTGATTCAGACTAACAGGACGCATGCTGCAGGTGAGAAAGCCATTGACACTCAGAGGCTCTGTGTGTGAGAGGTAGAAGAGCCTGGGGTGATCTGTATTCCATGCAGAAAGATTTTATGTTGCATAGAGACAGAGGAAATTATGTGCATTGTGGGCACTCAGGATGGGATTAATTTCTCCTAATTTGAGCTGTCTATCAGGAATATATCTACAGTTTAACTAATCTGTGGACTGCCTTGAGATCCAAGGAGGGACACAGCATTTTAGGATGTGAGCCAACTTTTTCAGATGCCTCCTTTAGGATGAGTGCCAAAGCCCTCAGCTCTGACCATGTCTCCACTGGCCAAAGGGACTCCCTTAGTTGGGTTAACGGCTGGACCTGATGAACTTAAAGGTCTTTTCCAACCTAAATGATTCTATGATATCACAAACCAACAGGAGTAAGCCAGCAGGGCAGAAAGCTAAGAGCCATTTAGGGAGGTAAAGTGACTGGAAGCTGTATTTTCCTGCCAGTCCTGGACTCATCTTTGCAAAGGACAAGTGGAAGGTGCATACAGGAACTGCGGGGTTGCCCAGATGAAACACTGCTCACTGAGCTTGCTGTACAGAAGAGGAGGCATCAGCGTTGCCTCACAGTTAGGACACCCCAGGAAGGATTTTGCATCAGGCAGTACCACTGGCCCTCAAGTCTCAGCGTACAAGGAAACAGATACAGGACTGATCTCAGTACATAAGAAAAATGTAAGTGTATGCCATCAGAGGGAAGAGCACAGGTTAATGGAGAAGGAAAAGGTCCTAGGAAGTTTGTGTATACATGGTTGTACTGATAGCTACAGCTCTCTGCTGGGAAAAATGCCAGGGGGATGCTGCTCCTAGCAGAGTGACGAAGAGCAGACATTCTTTTTCAGGAGCCACCATGATCCTACCAAACACCAGTGAGACTCCCGCCACTGGTCATCAACTTAGAGAGGATGGAATAAACTCTTTTTTTTAATGAAAAACAGATAAATAAATCACAAAGGCAACCAACACCCCCCTCCCACCTCTACCATATGATTACATTTCAAATGTAATTACCAATGTTTCCTGAGCATGCAGATGTATTTAGTCTCACAAAGCAGAGACAATTTATTCATAAGCAGATCTGCAAGGCTGCCCAGGCAAAATCCACTCCATATTCAAGAGGATTATTAAATTGGTGGGTGTGAAGTGTTTCTTTGCAAGACGCTCCAGTGCATAGATAGAGCAGGCAGCCGAATGAGAGAAGGCAAGACAGGAAGGCAACAGGGGCTGTTTGCATGACAAAACAACTGTGACAGCCCCAGACTGGCAGCACTTCAGGAGGGAGAACAGCACAACACTCGGACAGCCACCTCCAGACACAAGGAAACTGCCCTGCAGGGACCCTTACCTTAGCAGGAGGATATATCCGTGCTCTCAGATGGGCTGCAGTCTCCAATGCGTGAGCTGTCTGGCAGGCATTCCTATAGGATCCCCTTTGGTACATCTGGAAGCCACCCAAGAACATGAAGCCAGAGGAGAATCAGCATCTCCAAGCAAGCTAGTGTTGCTTACCCTGTGCAACTTGGACTGCCTGCAAAAACAAAAGGGGTGAAAGGTGGTAAGAGCCTTTTAAACTGCAGCTCAGCAGTTCCTGACCCTGAACATGTTCCTAATGTACTCCAGTCATCAGTGACTTCAGCTGACATGGCTGATTCTGCATTGGGGCAGAATAAATGGAAACGTTTGGAGGTGTGGAGAAATGAATGTGGAGTGGTTGATTGGCCCCTGCTGACTCTGCCTGCTCAACATGTCAGGGCTAGCTGCAAGGTGATGAGTGATGCTCTTTTCTGCCTTCCAACTCAGAGATGCTGCTTCCCTGCTGAGCTCCAGGGGCAGCTGTACACTGACCTGGGCAAAGTGGCAGCAAGAGGTGATGGGACCTGGCTGAGACCAAACACAACCTCAGCAGTCCCAGATGGCTTGTTCAGAGTGGCTTCTGTCCCACCAAATTCAAACATCGAGCTGTGCTGGGCCAGGAAGCTTGTAGATGAATGCAAGTTAAAAAACAGTGTTTTTTCTTTGCCCTTTCCTTTCATTTTCCCCTTTTCCCACTCGCAGTTTCTTGAAACTTTCTCAACTTTGCAGAAGTGACAAAGCTGAAAAAGAAAAGTGAATTTGTCACAGTGTCACTTTCATGAGATGGAAACATTTGTAAAGTTACAAAGTCGAAAAGGGGGGAACAGGGCAAAAATCACACTCCGTGTTCTTCATGAAAGGGAGGAAGGAAAAAGTAAAGAAAACCCCCAAATCAGTGTGGCATGTGTTGAAACGGGATCTTGTCGTAACAAAGGGCAGAGTGGAAAAACAGATCCGGCCCAAATTCCTACGTTTTTATTTCCTGCTTTCTTATAAAAACATTCCCCCATTTCCCAGAGTTCCTTGGCCAGCCTGGAATAAGAGTCCCTCCGTGCCTCTGAGCAGGGAGGAGGCTGCAGAGATATGGTGAAACTAGGCAGATCTGCAGCTCGATAATGTGACTTTCTGACAGCCCATGTGAACAGAGGAGGGTCTATGCTGCTGTCTGATAGAGAGCAAATGGAATCATTTGTGCGTGGTGCAAGAGGGATCATGGGAGTATCATCTTGTGATGAAATACAGCTAAAAGTTGGTGCCAAAGGGGCATAATTGTTGCAGCCATGAGTGGCGGAAGAGATGGGTTTGACATGTAGAGATGAAGAACCCCAAAGGCAGCAGGCCTGGGCAAAGGGCCACCAAGCAAGGGAGAAAGAAGAGATGTCCTTCTGAGGTTTTTCCCTCTTACAGTAAACAGAAAGCAGTAGTTTATATGGTGATGAGTACTGAATCTTGCTGTCCCTTTAGTAATGACGGGTTGGAAAGTTCCTGGAACTGGAACATCTTTTAAGGAGCAGAAACCAAGGAACAAACTCCCCAGAGCCCCATACAGAGCTAGCAGAGCACAACCAGGGCAGGAGGGCAGCAGGGCAGGGGCTGGTCACCTGGGAAAACACATACAGATGTGGGAGCAGGGCTGGAAGACTGGTGCAAGTGCAGCACAGTGTAACCCACTGCTGCTTCATCAGGCATACTGATACCTTAATGTTTCTTCCTTTCCTAAACGAGTAAGTTCTCTTGACTTAAACCCCCTTTACAACCCTGCTGGAAAGGGGAGAGTTGAACAGTCATGACCATATGACTTTGTAATTGCCATAGGATGCCAAAATACAGTGCTTTTTGTTGCCAAGAAGCAGGGAGGGTAGCAGCCTCCAAGAGAGCCCTCCATGGTGCTGGGTGTGCTCAGATGGGAGGCCATCCTGCTTCCCCTCGCCTCTCCCACCATCTCCTGGGATCCACTTGCTCAGCTGATCTGTCACGGAGCCTTGAATTAGCTACACTGCGTTTACTTTGCCAAGCAACTGAGCAAAAGTTCCTGGGGAAAACTCTGCTATCTCTGAAGTAATTAGACTAATTAGAGTAGTGTTTATTTGCACTGTCTCCACTTCAGCTGAACACTGGAACTACGTCTATGTCTTAATTTGCCCTCCCTGAGTAATGCAGTCTGGAAAGAGGCAGCCCCTTTCTGGCTGGCACAGCAGCTGCCTGATACCAACACACACACAGAGAGGTGAAATCTCCCCTTATTCTGAGGACTCCAGCAGTACAAGGGTGTTTCTGGTTCAAGTGAATCTGAAGGCAGCAAGTACAGTGAGTACTGGGCAGTCAGCAATGCTCAAAGAGCTGCATCTTCCAGGTAGGTCCTGGTGGGTTTTCATTCCTTACAATGGAAAATGTACTGTCAGGAGAATAAGCACACAGACCATGGCCAGGAGGGCAGCAGTGGGCAGAGAAGCAGCTGCAAAAAGCATTGTGATGTAATGCTCCCAGGTACCATCACCCAGCATCCTTATGCTAAGACAACAAGTGAAATTACTGCTGAAGCTCCCATTTCTGTAGGAAATACCCATGCTGTGAGTGTGGTGGGTCCCCTTTGCTGTTTGCTCTCCAAGAGCATTCAGATGAACACCTAAGTGCACACAAAAGTGAATTTTCAAATCACCTGTCTGAATATTCACGAGGTTGTATATTCAACTGTGTCAAATAGAGGTATCTATGCCCAAAGTGCTTGTGCAGCCATCCGGGCAAGGAGAAAGCAGTCACCAGCTAGCTTATCTGACCAGCCGCAGCTCACTGATGGAGCTCAGAGTGGCAAGTGGCTGATAAACAGGAATTAGAGGAGGTGATGAATTTGTGGAATAATTTTCACTGATGGACAAATCTGAGGGATTTGCCATCTCTTTCCTTTTATTCCAAGAGTAGAAAAGGTGTGTGTTTGTCACACCTATTGTTCATACAGGCTTCATTCACTCAGCTTCATGCACTGAAATGGCTAAAGTTTGCCCTGCACTTTGAGAAAGCTGTTTGGCTTTCTTGGCTCCAGTTTTCATGAATGACTTATGATGTCAGAAGTGACTGCAGTTAAACAGGGAACATGCACGATGGCCTGTTTGGTAGAGATATGGGCTGGCTTCTGCCAAACGTTGGCTCTGTCAAGGTGTATCTGAGCCCTGCAGCAAGCAAGTCTGCAGTCACATTTGAAAACTTGGTTTGGTTTGAGGTTTTCATCACTGTTTGACCATGAAAAAACACCTCTTTGAGCACTGAAATATTATCACTTGTGCCGCCTTCTCATGATGCAAAAGGACAGGTGAGCACAACAGCCAAACATGAGCAGTATTCACTGGTGCTTATTGCATCCTGCTGCACTATTGCTGGCTTCTACTGCAGTTCTGCTTTGTTTCACTGTCTGTGAGCCAAGTTCAACCGCAAAAATGTCTGGATCTTTTCAGCAAGGTGAGGAGGAAAATTAACGAGTTGACTTGCACCTCTCAGACCTGAAGTAATTGTGTGAGACACACAGACCCCTCCTTGCCCAGCCCTGGCTCCCCAGAAGGAGAATGTAATAATATTACTTTTCAATTTGATCTTGACTGCCATTAATTGGTTTCAGAGCTCTGGCCCTTCACTTTGCTTGAGCTGCTAACCAACCCAATCAAGCTCTGGCTGCTGGTTACAGGCAACCTGGTGGGGATAATTACATTAATAAGACTGTCAGAGTTTGAAGGGATGTGGCCCAGTGTCAGAAATGTTTGAAAGCCTTTTGTGTTTTGGGATGCTCAGACGCTTCTTTCGTTCCATATATATGGTGCATAATCCATGGGGAAACAATTCCACAAGAAAAGTAGGGCAGGAATATCCAACCAGGACTGCCACAGCTCAAACTTAAGGGCATCATGGGACAGATATCCAGGGAGAAGGCAACTTCCAACACACCCAAGAAGAGAAACTCAAAGACCACAAAGCAGTTGTGTCCACTAGGAAAAGAGATGGGAGACTGTCATGGTTTAAATCCAGCCAGTAACTCAGCGCCACGCAGCTGCTCACTCACACACATACCCATGAGCCCCTCCAGGCAGGGTGAGGAGGAGAATCGAAAGAATGTGACCCCACAGGCTGAGATAAGAAGAGTTTAATAACCAAAACATAATAACAATAATAATAATAATGAAAATAAGGGAACAGCATATAAAAATAAAAGAGGAAAAGCAAAACAACAAACACAAAAGATGCACAATACAATTGCTCAGCGCCCACTGACCAATACCCAGCCCAACCTGAGCAACAATCAGCCCCTTTCGGTTAACTCTCCCCAGTTCATACACTGGGCATGACCCGCTGTGGTATGGAATACCCCTTGGGCTAGTTTGGGTTAGGTGTCCTGTCTCTGCTTCCTCCCGGCTTCTTGTGCCCCTCCTCACTGGCAGAGCACGAGAGACTGAGAAGTCCTTGATCAGGGTAAGCGCTACTGAGCCACAACTAAACCATCAGTGTGTTACCAGCATTATTTTCAGACTAAAGCCTGAACACAGCAGTGCACCAGATATCAGGAAGGAGAAAAATAACTGTTACAGCTGAACCCAGGACAGAGGCCAAAGGTATTTCCAACACCTTCATCCTCTATGCAGAAAGCCACACAACGTGGCAAACAACGCCACATTCCCCACCAGTCACAAAGGAAGAATATTCCCTGCCATGAATTTTGATCCTCTGAGTGCAGGAGCAGTTCTATAAGAGCCACCAGCAAGATCCCTTAGCTTCCTAGCAGCAAGAGCATACCGCGACTGTATTTCCACCCTTTTTTTATGCCCACCTCCAACACTCCAGCTCTACAAGTGGATATTTTCTATCTGTTAGAATAATGAGAGCTCTTAACCACTCTTTGCTATCTCTCTCACTGCTGTAAAAGCAAAATGCAGCATTCTCAGCTCCTTTTTAGAAACGAGGAAACCTGGGCATGCCAAATAGATGTGACTTGTCCAAGAGAAGTTAAAGGCTCAAGGGCAGAGCCTGTGTTTTTCATCTTCTAACCAACAACTCAGCTCGAAGGACAAAAGCTCTCCCTTTGATAGTGAAAGACAATCATGCCCCCAGAAACCTGTAAGTTTTTGCTCTCAAGAGGGAGATTCCCTTTTACAAAGCTTTGCCATCCCTAAAATGGACACATCTACACTGCACTTGTAACCTGAGTTTATGCTGGTTTTAAATGGGACCTTCAGTTGTTTCCACTAGCCTTGCACATGTTTACATATAATGTCTACATTACACACTGCAGTGCAGTATAAAACCGCGGACCTGACAAAGGTACCAGAAGCTTCTTGGTTTCTCAGAAGAGTAAATTAGCTCCAGTAGAGCTTGCTGATGTAGAAATGTACTAAACATCTTAAGGTATTCTCGTTTAATTAAGGCTTTCAGCAATAAAGCTGGTGAAGGATTAGGAATAGAAAGCAATTAGGCTCTTGAGAGGCCTAGCTACTCGTTTTCTGAACTTCCATGATACACACATAAGAGTGCTTGGCAGCAGAAAAAAGGATAGGGCCTCAGATACAAGACAGAAATGTTTTCTCTCTAAGAAAGGACACGCATTTCTGTTAATAGAATAAATATAATTGACCTTGTAGTGAACTGTTTGATATTTTGGAATAGAATTACAGTGAGTAATAAAAATGTTTCAGCATCAAGCACATCTATAAGACACTAGTGCAGCCTGGCAATGCGTTGTGCGGCTTCGGGGTGAGAGTGAGTGACAGCCTTGGTGCTTCAGGTGACCTGTGGCACACGCAAGTTGCGGACATGTTTTACAAATATATATGCAGACAGAATGGTTTAGTTACAAAAATAACATGTTTGAGAGACAGAAAAGAAGCTGTTTCCAGATAACAAGGCTGCTGTTCTCTAAGCCTTTAAAATGGAGTCTGTTGGGTTGTTTGTAATCTTTCAGATGACAACCACCAAGAAACTCCACACGGCTTATGTCTAACAGTGTTTCCCATAATAACCTTCAAGACTTCCAAGGTATTTGACTGATCTACATATACTGTGGTCCAAAACCTAAACTGCTTTTAGTTCCCTGCAGAGCTCATTCCTGGCTAACTTAAGTAACTCCACTTTCAGTGGCAAATGTCCACCAGCGCAGCTGAGCTTCGAACGATGAGGGCCATGTTGATCAGTAGGCTGCACACAGAATCTAGGTCTTTCTAGGTCATGGCCACATGCTATCAGCACCAAGAGCTGATCTCAGTGACTTTCCTGAAAGCAGAAAATATCACATCACTACAGCATTACACCCATTACAGGCTCCCAACACTGGACTTATCCCTATAATTACACTGCAGATACCCATGCACTGAATCTGCAGTCCAGTTTCCAGTGATGTGGGGAATCACCAGAGAAACAAGACATCTCTTTGGAGCAGATAATAGGGGATCACTGCCCTCTCTAGAACAGTGGACTCAGCTTTCCCTATGTTGCTGGAAACACATCAGTCCTCAGCGAGGCAATCAGCAAGGAAGTGTTCTGGAAAAGCACAGAGTGACTAGGCACATTGAGATGGAAAGCCTCCACCAGCCAAGCAAGCCTGATCAACAACAGGGGCAAGACAACCTGCAGGGAATAAAGAGAAGGAACTCAGAGTCTGAAGTCATGCACAAAAATATGATTTAATTTTGGAAAGTCACTATTTTGAAAGTCTCACAGATGGGAAAAAGAGTCAGCGCTGCCACAAGGCTGTATGGAAACCCAGAAGGTAGAAAAGCACAGGAAGGCTGAAAGCCTCCAGTAATGATAATTGTAGAAGCAAGTGCAAGGCTTTTGTGATACCTCACATTACACCTCTATACTTTCATATCAGAAAGATCAGGGCTACAAAGTCCTCTGCCGCTCCATGCCGTAGGCACCATATAGAAACCCCAAAAGTACTGAAGGTGGTGACTTGAGGGGTCTTAAAATATCCTGCTAATTCTTGGCAGAAGTATACAGCAGGGTATACATTTTCCAGAGATTCTTTTAATGGGAAGGGAATAACTACATGGAGATGTAGAAAAAGCTACTGGAAGGATGCTGTGATTGTGTTTGATCCTCAGTAGTAAGGAAAGTGGGAGAGAACTTGGCTAAAAGTGTGATCAAGAAATGACAGTAGTTAATGATCCTTAGAAGAACAAGGAAGAAAGCAAACTAAAGACTCTGAGTTTTAAGGAAACTGACTTCAAGAACTTCAGAGAGCTGATTAGTGTTCATAATAAAAGCAGCTGAACAGAATAGGAAGTTCAGGAGGACTAATAGCTTCTGAAGTTAACTGATAGCAAGGGTGTAAGTTGAATTTATCCCTAGGAACAAATGCTAGAGAAGAACCAGAAATGATCAGTTTTGCTAAATCAGTAGCAGCAAAACAAGGGGGAAAAAGTAAAAGGTAGGTCATATTGCTGAGGAGAATATCATAGAACACAACAGATTACTATAGACAAAAACGGAGGAATCAAGACCCAAACGAAATTCTGCTAGTAAGGGAGATGAAGAGACACACTATGCACACTTTAGAAATAGGAGTTAGACCTTGGAAAGCACCATTTTACTAGTGAATAGGGAGAGAATGCTCCTGTTAGCCAAAGGATTAATTATGATCACTTACAAAAGTTAAAGTTCATTATCTAATACCTAAAGTTCATTATCTAACAGAGGTGTTAGATTGTTGATAAATGTTTTCAAATCAGCCTGGCCTAAAGGAATTCATTCTGCCTCAGCCACTTCTCAGAGGTCTGTCATCTCAACAGTTTTGTGGCTTTCTTCGAAATTCAGATGGGGTAGCTTTCCCAAGGATGAAAAACTGCAGACACAGTATTTGTTTTTAAACAGGAAGAAAGATGAATCAGAGAACTAGAGACTTACCCAGCCCTAGAGAAATGCAAATCCAAACACAAAAGAATACAGCTTCTGAAAACTCAGAAAATGACAAGGAGATAACAACAGCAAACAGATTTGTAAAGTACAAATTATGCCAACCTAGTCCAATTTCCATCTACAACAGATTACCACACTTTGGAGGAAAGGGTGAAGTGGTACAGATCATATATCTAGATTTCAGGAAGACTTTTGTCACAGACTCATGTGACACTCATCAGAAAGTTGAGCAAATACAGGCGAGATGAAAGCTCTGCCATGAAGTTGAAAAGCTGCACTCAGGGGGCACTCACCAACAGTTCATTTGGTAAGTCTGGTAAGTTCATTTGGAAGTCTGGAGCAGTGATCCAGATGGGGTTTTGTGGGCACCTGCCCTGGGCCTGATAGTAGTCAATATTTTTATTACCAGTTTAAACAATGGACTGAAACATGTGATTATGGTGTTTGCACATAAGATGAAAGAGGTTGGAAATATTTTGGTAGAAAGGATTAAAATTCCAAATGTTCTTGACAAATTAGAGAAACAGAGGAAAACAGTTTGGATTTCTGAAAGGATCTATGCATGCTTATGAAATTAAGGAAAGAAAACTTTAATTACTAAAAAAGAATGGGAATGAGTGGCTAGAGACAGATAGAGAAGCAAAAGAACTGGAAGGCAGGGACCAAGATAGGCACCCTGTGAGCTCTACAGATAGACAACTCTAATTTAGGAGACACAAGCAGCCCATGCCACAGCCCACTTGCTTCCTTTAAGACCTCAGCTGCAGCAGTAGACTGTTCTGAGCACTGCTGTTAGATGCATTATTCCAAGAACAGTGTGGAATTATTTGGAAGAGTCCAGAGGCAAGAACGAGAAGGCTGGAGGTCTGGAAACACGACCTGTGTGAGAAGTGTGATCAACCTTGTCTGCATTTGATGCTATTCTGTGATTTAGTGAAAGGCTAGAGGAACTGGGGTCTCTTTAGTCCAGAGAACAGTTAACTGAGAGCAGACATGATAGTTGCCTTCAGATGCAGAAAGGACAGTTAAAGGGAAGGAATATTTTTGTCCTTGTTCAATGTGGGCTTAAAGTGCAGCACAGAACAGTATGGTTAAACACTAAAGAGAGCTTTCTAGTAGGGAAGCTAGTAAAGAAATGAAAGAGATTTTCTCAGGGAATATGTGCATCCTCTATCTCCATGGAATTTTAAGAGCAGGATGGGTTACAATGGGAGTCACAGAGGTTGCTCCGGCCTTTGTCAGGGAGATAGATTGGATGGCTGCCCAGATCCCTTCTGTTCTGATTTTCAGTGGTTTTCATGCTGTAGAGGAACACAGAGCTTGTGTAAATCATGATTTTCTAGCATCAAATAATCCCCAGGTTTGGTTACAAAGGCACTGCCTTCCACTGAAGCTGATTTCCAGGTTACCCCAGTTTATCTTTAGGGTGAGTTCATTATCTTCAAGCTACATTGGCTTCTATACTCAAAAACTTCCAGTTGCGAATTCACTTTCACTACTCAATATCTCATCCTGTTCCAGTGCCTTGGGAAGCTAACAGTAGATACCTACCTCAGTGCTCAGTCTGGTAGCCAGGTGCGGCATTGTGTCAAGCAAGAAAAACACTGACGAGGCATTAAACCAGCACAGAGTTGCTGTGACTCTTCTATCAGTTGCCACGACAATTACAAATTAGATCATGCTTTCAAGCCATCTGCCTCTTCATGTTTCACCCTTATCACAGGGTCCTGAATTACTCTGTGCTCAGTTACTACCACTTTGTGGAGTTTTTCAGACTTGAACCTTATTAGCATCTTGTCTCTACCATTTATCGGTGGGAGATAACTTCTAAGAGACCTCACTGGCTAACATTTTAGCAGATATTTTAGGTGAGTGCATAATCTCATCAATGCTCTAAAAAGACTTTCAGCTTTTTTCCCAGGTTTTGCATTTCCTGCTCTAAATCTGTAGCCCCGCGTTGTTGGATGAGCTCCAGTCTTTTCAAGCTCCGCTACTGTTTCTTCTGTCATTATTTCTAGAAACCTACAGAGCTTCACTTGCTAATCAGTCATTCACTGTCTCTCCTGTGGTTTGTTCTTACCTAACATCCTGTTGCAGTTTTAGCATAACGTTAGCTCTTTCAGAAGAAAAGATAAGTACAAGAATATATAGAATATAACATTCCTACAGAGGACGTAAAAGGAAGGGAGGTAGTCACAAGGGCTTATGAACAGACTGAAAGATCAGAGAGAAAGTTTGGGGGCTTCAGCTGAGCAGTGAAGGCTTCAGTGGAGACATCTAAATCCGAGCTGAAAAAACACATCAATGCAGTTTGTGAACCAGTTCTAATGTCAGCACCCACAAGCCCCAATCAGTTGTTCCATGTAGGTACCCACTCCATGTAGGTACTGATCCCTCTCTGCCCACTTTAAAGGGAGCCCAGGGTGAGATGTTCGCAGTCAGTGAAGTCATGTGGCATTTGATTAGCTTAACAATACTGAGAGTCCTACAGAAAGGTGTATAACATTATGGCAGCTTGCCCGTGCTTCTGCCCTAGGATCCAGAAGATACATGGCTCTTAGAGGAAGACAAGTATAGCCAATCTAAAGGACTTTAGATTCTTCTAGAAGTAAGGAATATATATTTCTTCTTTCTCCAAAACCTAGTCAGAGAAAATCTGTTGGTAGCATCATGCCTGAAGTAGATTTAACGTACTAGATGTGTAATCTAGTTTATGCAGAAGTCTATAGATAGTCTACTAGATGTGTAATCTAGCCTATACTAATTACTAGATGTGTAATGTAGTCTATGCAAAAACACCTATCTCAAGCAACCAGACAAGTAGAGACACAGGAAAATCCTACCAAGAATTTCTGTCTCCACTGGTCTCTATCAGCCTGCTGCCCAGCTCACTGCAGAATGGTTCTCACCATGATGTCTTTGGGAAGATCTTAGTATCTGTTAGGTTTTTAATTTGCTTACTGTTCTGAAACAGCAAAACCAAAATTGAAACAGCTGCACAAAATGGAATTCCTTTTCTCCACTTGCAACTTCCCCAAAACAAAATAAACTCTCCCAGGATATTTTTGCTGGAGTGGTTGTGTCCTTGCTGGAGTTCTTCTTTCATTTTTGTTAGATGAATTCTGCAGCCTTCCACATTGCAGCCGGCATTGCCATGCCACCAAGCCTCTGAGCTCAGGGCAAAGAGCGACACAGACACAGAGAGTAGGAGCTCAGCTGCTCACTATGGGATTTGCTAAACTAACTACTAATAGCCAACTCCAGACGCTTCCTCTTTCACCAAAGGGTCTGAGAACCAGATCCCCACATGATTCTGAGCTGAAGAAATGTTTCCTTCTGCACGCGCCTTTTTTCTTCCTAGGAGTCTCTGCTAGATGGGACCAGACCTCTCTGATGGTCCACATGACACTCACAGTGCTTCACTAAATGTTTCATGTTGAAAACAGCCTTTCCAGGGCTGCTTAAGGGGAAAATCATTTGTTTTAAAAGCCTGTGAGCTAAAAACATGAATGGAATTACTTTTCTTTAGGAGCTTTTGAAGACTGAGGCAGGGGAAGGAGATGGGCTCCTGCTGCTGCCTCTAGAAACGGCTCAGCTGTGCAGCTGGTGGGGAAAGGCTGGAGTCTCTGCTCCGCTTTCTTCTTTGTGATCAGAGTATCTTTTAAGACTTACAACAAATGATGCTGCCAGGAAATACTCTTCTGTTCAACATCAGGACACTGCTGTTCTGTACAGAAGAACAGAGCTCCCAGTTATTGGTCTGGGGGAATAGCTGATTTTTCAGTTTGACAGCAAAATTGAAAAATCAAGTGGAAAAAAGACTTTGCCTGGCTCATACTGGAATATTATTTTTCTTGCTAAACAAAAAACACTGTTCCATTCAGCAGGAAATATTTCATACGATTCAAAATGAAATGTTTTATTGTCTGCACTTGTCAGAAAAGCCAAGAAAGTAAAAGGAGAGATACACAAACACAGTATCAAGCCCAAGGACTGCAGCCTTTATTGCCAGGAGATCCTGCTCTTCCTTTGAAAAGTCTTACCTCCTGGGAGGACCGAGCCATAACTGCACTAGAAATCCAGTAATGTTTGTACCCTGTTCTGCAGTACTGAGTAGAAATGATGAACATCTGTATGTTAAGAAAACGGCCCCATTCCTCACTAGCTGCCAATTTTAAATGCCCTCAGGACATCATGCCAGCTATGGGGATAAGCTGGCACATGAGCAAGAGCTTACAATTAAAATGTATCCGTATTTTAGAATTTTAATTTAAGCAGCTGAATATTAAAGCATTTACAAGGGAGCAGGGTATCTATAATGCTTTACTTTTTTCCCTCCCCGTTTCTTTATCTAACCAGAGGCAGAGAGGCATCGGCTTACCTGGTGAACTTCTGAACCTCTGTAAAGGCAAAGTGGCTTAAACTATTATGAAGGAAGGTAATATCCTGACTTCCAGTATGAGCTTTACCCTTAGCTGGGAATTCCCAGGGCACAAAAGATGTAAGAGAAGTGCCTTTTCTTAATCCTAGCTGTCAAAACAATCCATTTGTATTCAAGCCAGTTGAACAAACCCAAGGGAAAAGGTTTTTAAAGGTAATTTGATAGCAGAAGTATGCTAATGTTGCCTCAAAAGAAATAATCAATAGGGCACAGTAACAGCTAAGAATACAAGGGGAAAGATATTGTAATACAATTAAAAGAGGAGTGAAAGAATGAGAAGCCTTTAAAAGTGCCCCAAAAAATGTCAGTGTATATCTCTCCTCAAAGACAGGGAAACCTGAACTATATCTCTACCCCAGAAGGTGAGATGTGTTATTCCCCGTACTACAGGAAATAAGTGACTATGGATGTAACCACTATCTTGTGTTCCTCATTCACAATTTGAGAGCAATACAGATGTCCTTTAAAAAAGAACAAAAATATCAAGGAATAGCAGCAGCACAGTCTCAGTGGGTTGAGATGGACCACGGTTAAACAAAGTAAACTTACCTTTCCAAAAGGAGACGGATAGCACACTTATGATCGCTGGTACGCTGCATGCATCAATTAACAGCAGAGCATCACTTAGACATCATCCGCAAGGATTCTGTCTGACCCAGCATCACAAACAGCAGTGGCAAACCCTCCTCTGATGTGATGAGATCAGAAAGTGGATGGCCATTGTCAGCCAGCAGTGCCAGGAGTACAGCTCAGAGGGAGGAAAGGACAAGGTGGCCTCTGCAAGCCCTCGTCATAGATTTAAAGGCTGGAAGAGTTCTCTGGAGGTCTCTGGTCCAATCTCCACCGGAGACAGAATGGACTTTAGTAACGATGCTCATGGATATGTCTGGTGACTCTTGACTGGGAACAGATACCCGGCAGGAAATCTTTGAGGCTTCTGTCAGCTCCTGGTCTCTGTTCAGAGGAACTAACAAGTTGGAGAAGCTGCTGTGGGCAGTCATCCAGAAGAAAATCTCAACAATGGAGTCTGCAAAGGTGAACACCATGGCGTGGCTTATAGAAGAGAACAGGCCTACTCTGGAGGAAGCTTGAAGGCCTCTGCTTTTCCCACCTCAACCCAGAGCAGCAGTTATTCAAGACGTGGTGGCTGGAACCCAGGAGTGACATCTTCTATGCAAGAAACACATGAACACTGTTTAGGGTGGGCAGGGGACTCATTTGCAAAGTGTTTTTTGATGGACTCTGCCCTGCGCAGAGCTGACAAGGCAGTGCAAACAGCAACTGGAAAGATAAATTCATTACTGAAGAGCTGCCATTGGCTTGCATGGAGACATAAATACAAGCCAGCTGAGTGATTCAGTAGGGACTCACTGCAGACATGGACTGTGACACCAGCCCTATTCCCTGCCTGCTATCAGGCCAGTTTGCACTAAGCCCAGGTGAGAGTACAGATATAAATAGATGTGTGATACCTTGTAGTGAGGCTATCAAAGCCCTTTCTCACATGCTGATGAAAATAATTCTCCATACTTAGCTGCTGTTTAGTGTCTGGGCTCATAAGGATAGAGAGAAAGATTTTGCTTCACTGGACTGCAGCACAAAAAATGAGTTGGTCACAGTATTGATGGAAGATGCTTCTCTTCTTGGAAAACTCTCCTGTGAGTGAGAATAGACTGAAATGGGATGAAAAAAAAACACCTTATCACTAAAGCAAAGAGATTTTTCTTTCTCTACCAGCCATGAAAAAGCCACAGAATCCAGCAAACAGCCCAGGCTGCTTAACAATTCCAGACTAACACAGAAACTGCAAGGATAAGCCAACATATGGACCTTACATTTTGCCATGGTTTAGCAGAGCTTAATTGGATCATCCATTTTTCCAATATTAACATATCAGGGCTGCTGCTAATCCCTTGGGAGGTCCTGTATGTTGCAGATTAAAGCACTTTTCACAATCTGCATGATATAGTTGGCTAAACAATATTAAGAAACAAAGCTGCCAAATATTTAACTGCTAATTTAATGTGATTTCACAAAGTCTGATGCTTTCTGTGGGTGCTATTGAGATGCATGAACCCACAGGTAAATACATCAAAAGAATATGCCCAAAAGAATCTAAGTGTTGCAGGGAACACCTTACTTTAGATTAAAATACTGCTTCTTCACTGCAGCTGGAAGTGCATTATTGAGATTTATCCTAACAGAAAGCAAACACTCTTTGAAGTATTGGTCCTTTTCTCAAATAGTACATACGCTGCTCACAACAGACTACACTGCCGAGCTGCTTCTGGATTCTAACCAATGACGACATTATTTCATTTGTTGGAGCTACATCCTCACCACAAGCAATTCTTTATTTAAAAGCTGACATCTAGATCAACATTCTCCCAAATTCAGATATGTGGATATGAATCACATGGATTCAGATCCCTACCTGTCCACTGTCAAACAGCAAAAGGTCAGAACAGACTCTGGTGTATGACAGACTGGACAAGTTATCAGACAGCATTAGTAGCAAAGCTTGATGAGAGCCAGTTTGTACCATGCGAACACTCAATCCATTTCTACAGTGGTTTGGGCCTACAAACACCCTTCAGTGCAGGGTGATGATGGATTTTTCTAAGTGACATTTAAAAAGAAAACAAAGCTCACGAAAGAAAGTTAACAAAAAACATCTAAAATTACACAGGGAGGAGATCAATGAGCAGACCACTGAGGGGAATCCAATACTCTGAGGATTTAATTCTAATTACTATAGATTTGTGGCACTAACTAGTCATTTCTCCTCCATCTCAAAATGTATCTTTGCTACAGATAATTACACTATGATAATTGTAAAGATTCCTCATATTGTTAACTCATGGGGGTCTCTGCAGGGAAAACAGTAGGACAGGAAGCTAATATCATGGCCATACTACTTTGAATATGTAGGCGAATAAGCCAGGAGAGAATGCAATTTAGTATCACAGACATTCAACAGCCTTGTGTTTGATTGCTCTTACTATTTTAGACATGTATCTTGTAAATCATCAGATTAATGTCTCTTTCAAGTCAACATGGTGCTAATAAATAAACAGATACAATACCCTTGGCTAATCACTGCACTGCTCTGAGCAGAGGAGAACAAAATTGCCAGGGTAGGGCTTCTTCCTGGTGACAATCATTGGAGAATGCTTCAGGGGAAGAATCCAGGGAGAGATGGATTAAAGTTAAGGATTTTCTCATGTTGATGATAAAAAAAAAGGAAATCCTGCAAGAAGTAGTCAGAAACAAATGGAGAACTTCATGCTGCTGTGTAAATCCATGGTGTATTCACTTCTTTAATGCTGTCTGCAATCCTGATTTCCCCATCTCAGAAAGACAATTATAAAACTGGCAAGACAACACAGAAGAGGGCAACAGAGGTGATGAAAAGTACAAAAAGACATCTGCATCAGAAAGAAAGAGGTGAATGGACCATGAACCTTCAGCTTGGAAGAGAGGTGACAGTAGTTTGTCATTTCTTCCAGGAAGAATCCTGAACTACCGGCTGGCAGGCTCAAAACCAGCAGAAAGGAAGAATGCCTCCACGCTGCTGGAAAACATGTTCAAAAGGGTTTGCACAGTTTAATGGAAGAAAAAGATCACCTGGGCTGGCCATCCAGGCAAAAGAAACCCTGAAAAACCAGGCAGCAGGTACACAGCCTCAGAGAGGATGAGAAGAGAAAGCCTTTTCCTGGGACCAGACAACACTACATGGAGATTGTTTGTATCCAGGAAACTTCAAAGGTTTCTGGAGTCAGAGCAAGCCTGAAAGACCGAAAACAGGGGAGGAAGATTTGTTAAAAGTACTTTCATTTCTGTTCTGTTTCTCTCTGGAGTTCTCTGGTTTGAAAATGCTCATTGTTGCACTTGGAAGGCTCTTTTCTTTGTTGTCAGTATAAGCATTTTGGTGTTTGGGGCATGCTTGCTTGAAGGAGGTAGTTCAGACAGATCCAGCGGAAAGCTCTCTTTGACCTGGGCTCCTATCACACATCCCCACTAAATTTTTCAACATCAAGCTTTTTACCTCTCTTCCACTGAACATCCTCCAGGGATGACCCAACCAACAAATCAATCGCGTTTTAGAATAGTATCTTCAGAGCTATTAAAATCACCTTCAGGAGAATCTGGCAGGCCTCCCACTATTCACAGCAGTGAGCTGTACAACCATTCCAAAGGCTCCTGCACAAAATAACTGGTTTTACTCAACATACGGTTGCACCTGCACCTTCCCTCTTTGCATCCTTCCAGATATCATCAGTAAGTGAATTAGTTGACACCCACAGTGTATCCAAAAGAATCACAAGAATAGCTTAGTGGGGCTGGGGTGACATACAAAAAGACAGATGCAAGAGCACAGTGGCTTACTGGATTTTTCTTTCCATAAGCACTGAAATCTGGTTAGCAGATCACAGTCTGATCCCCACCCCTTAGCTAATGCCTCTTCCAGTACATTCTGTACTACGGCTCTTTTAGATGATTGATTATTCAATGGCAAGGAGAACGGTCACGCAGGCAGATACTTCCTTTTAGAAGGGGAAAGCTGAGGTGGGCTGTATTATTAGCTAGAAACATTATCAGACCTGAAGAACAGCTCCAGGAGCCAGAAACTTTGACAGTGTCTTCAATTTAGAATGAGGTTTTGCAATAGCCCCACCAGAAGCTGCCTAGAAAACGGAGGATGTTCCCATTCTGCCTGCGAGCTGACAGCATCCATCCTCTAGCACACGTTTCTCCCAGCCTGTTCTGGTGCAGGAGCTTGCTCTGCAGCTCTCCTTCCCTATGTTGTCTCCTGCCACCCTAGCCTTCCTTCCTGGCCATCTGCTCGTTCAGCACTTCCTCACCCAGACCTTGGCAGCAGACAGAAATGCGAGGGCAGGGCAGAGAGCCGCAGGACATGGTCTAAATCCCACTGTGGTTGCCACCACTCAGCCCTTCATTTCAGCCATAGGAGCCCCATTTCCTTCATTTTCATCCCCCTTGTTACTCTTCTTACATGAACAGCTCAGTTCATCCAGAGAAATGTGCTGTGCTGAGAAACACCAAGCCAGGTCATGACAACAAAAGCCCTCCTCTGGCTTTAAAAAAGCACTGGGGAAAGAAACCCAGTAATCAAATGGGTCTGCAATTCACCCTCACTGCTCTGTGCTGTAGGAGCAAACCCTGCGCTGACTAGCTTAGTGGTACAGAGCTCTGCAATCACACAGGAGGGCAGACAGCTCCCACGGCACCGTTGGGCTCCATTCCCTGCAGCAATGATGCATCATGGTCAGAACAAACACCACTTCTGAAAAGCCTTCATCTGTCAGTGGCATCGATCTCCTGCAGCCTTTTGATTTACTTGTTTAATTGAGCTGTTGGAGACAGGACCTCAGCGAGGCTGTGTCCACTCCAGCATTTCCCCTCCAGGCATGTGACTTCCCAGCACCTGGTGGGATGTGCTGAGGCAGCACTGCTGACATTAAGTAATGAGGAGCTGCATTATTAATCTGACCTGCCAGGCAGGGAGACAGAGAGGATTCCAACACAGCAAGCTGGAACCTCCTTGGGGAGTGTCTGTAACCTGTGGGCCTGAAGAAGCCTCTTTCTCACTTTTACAAAATAACCCCAACCAAGCGCCTGGGAAACGTTGCTACCAAGGGACAGCAGAACTGGAAACCAGTGAAAGAGGAGATTTAGTCACATACCACTACTGCGCTATGCGTCATTGTAGAAACTGAAGCAAATGAGTCTAGATACTAGAATCATAGACTCAGAATAGTTTGTGTTATAAGGGACCTTCAAAGCTCATCTAATCCAACTCCCCTGCAATGAGCAGAGACATCTTCAATTAGATCAGGCTGCTCAGAGCCCTGCAACCTGGCCTTGAATGTCTCCAGGGACGGTGCATTCACCACCTCTCTGGGCAGCCTGTGCCAGTCCTAGAAATACCAGCATGGAAGTCCTTGCTGGAGGCTCCTGGTGTAGCATTCTGTGATTCTGTATAGTGTCAGCAAGGTAAAGATGTGACTGTGTCTGTGAAAGAGGCTGACTGGGCTTATATATTCACTGGAGATTGCAGGTTCCTCACTAAGCAGGATGCATTTCAAATGGTATTCAAGGAAGTTAATCCTTTGTCTTCCAAACCCTCCTGTTTGGATCCTAGGTGGTACACATGATTTTATAGCATTTTAATGAAATTCTCACTAAAAAAAAGCATAAGCCGGAGTATGTCAGGATCTTCCAGCCCTTTTACTGTGCTGCTGCACTCAGAAAACAGGCATGCTGCTAAATTCTCTGGCCATCCTGACCTTAACACATGGTCACCACCACTGAGTCCCACTCCTTGCTCTGAGGATGATGCCTGTTTATTCTTCACCAGCAATTCCAGGTCCGTAAACTTTCATACCCATGTATGCTTTATTCTCCTCCCAGCCACAGCACAAGGTCTCCCTGGAATGGCCCTTTGCCATGATCATTTGTGGACCCTGAATAAATCTTTTCTATTCTTCGGCTTCCTGAGAGGCCACAGCTACTGAGCAAACAGGAGAGGAGAGTGAATTCCGCTGTTCATCAGCCAGGGTAAATTTCAGCTGTACCTTGTAAACAGGCAAACAAGACAGGTAGCCGGGGAGAAGCGCAGCGCTGGCAGAAGGGAGCATTATAACCTTTCAGCCGAATTCTGTATATAGCACAAACCAGAAACAAACTCACACTACCCAAGGAAAATCCAACTTTAAGTATTTCACAAGAGCAGACCCTCCACTGGAAGTCCGTGGTGCTGCCATGTTGAAGAAAGCTCTGTCCCACTCCCTAGGATGAAAGCCTCTAACCAGCATACTCTGGGAGGCAGAGCTCTGGATCTGCAGTACTGCAGGTTCCTTGAGGCTGGATGCTGACCCTCTAATGCCCATAACTCTTCAGGGCCCAAACTGTTGCCTCTTTTTGAATATGTTTTGGTGTGGGAATCCTGAATATGGGCCATATTGCACTGATGAGCTGAAGCCCAGGATGACATCTCATGTATCTGGATCTCAGCATCCTCATCCCGAGTTCCACAGGCAATTGTAACCTGAGGCATTCTGCTGCTTACTGTTAAGCACAGCTACTGTGAATAGCCAGTCAGCTGCTCTGATCTGCTCGCTCAGGGCAGTGGTACACACCAGGCACTTTCCTTCCCCTTGGGAAGTCGTGCTCCAGTGTCCTGTCCAGTGACAGTGCAGTCCTCCAGCTGTCCTGTCACAGGCAGCTCCAAATCCTGCCTCCTTCAGCAGCACTGGGCATCAGATCAACTTTCTGCACTGGAAGGAGCAAAGCATCACACAAGGGAGCAGGAACAGTTTGGAGTGATTAAAGTTATTACTGGCAGCTCAAGAGAGCACAGGGATTTATCAGCTGGCAAATGCTGGATTAGGAGGTCTCAAGAGTTACCCACTCCATGCCAAGAACCTCTCAGGCCATATGCTGAAAGGACTTGGGCAGAGAAGGATTAATTGAAAGCAGGCTTGTGCAGTAAGTTAAAGTGAAAAATCACTCTCTAAATGAGGGAAGATCCCAGGGACTAAACAGTGATTATAGAGGCTGGTGCTTAGCCTTTAATTCAGCAGATTCTGGATTTTCCCTTTATTTATAAGGCAAAAGCTAGCCCTCCCCTCACCCTGGACACAGAGTAAATTAAAGCTGCCAGAACCCCTCAAAGCCTGGAGCAGCCAAACTAACCCTCCTGTGCGAGTCAGAGAGGTTGCTCATGGAGATAGTGCAGCTTTTTGCAGCCTGAAGAAAACAGGAGCATACATTTCTATCTCTCATCAGGTTTGAAAGTGCCTGAGAATTCACTGGGTGCTGGAAAAAAGGTTAGAAATCGCAGCAGCATTGTTATTGGCAAGGGTTTGGCTGTGCCACATGTCAGATAGAACTGCTGAAGAAAGCAGGGAAACCTATGGTCGGGATTCCTGGGTCCCTGTGGTCTCACTTCCAAGCTGTGTGGTGGTCTGTGCTGGTTTCATTTCAAGTTGCTGAATAGGATGTAATTTTCCAGTCTACACTTCCTGGGGACTCCCACACTTTTGGGGGCTCGGAGAGGTGGAGGGACAATTCATAGAAGAATCCAGTGCCGTTATGGCACTGCTTTTCCATGCTTAAGTTCCGTGTGATGCAGTGACAGTGGCGTAGATGCATTAACTAGCACATGGCTGGCTGGAATTAGACCCTGGTCCTTAAATTAGCATCCACGGTTCCCCATTGCTGGCACTGCAGGTGTCATCTTGGTATTCTGACTGCTCATGAAAGACTGGCAAGGAAGCCCTGTGAAATCACTGCAGTCTGTTTCAGGGAGCCAGGCCTCTGCAGTTCCAGGCTCCAACAGATCAACCCAGCCCTGCAGTCGTAGAGCTTCCTCAAAGGAGCATGCCCAGGCTTTTGCAAACACCACATACGCTTTATCACTGTCAGCCCACATAAGGGATGAACAGGGATGCAGATCCCAAAGGTCCTGGAGTGTAGAAATCTTAACTGCTGCAAGGGCCTGCCTGAGAGGATCTGGGTTAGCATACAGCACCGTAGAGCCTCTTCATTTCCAGGAAGCTCCTTTCCTTTTTCCCCTCAGGCACAGGTTACTCAGACGAACACTCTCCGCAAGGAGAGAAATGCAGCAGAGACCCCTGTTTGAGGACACATGCTCCTAGGAGGCTAAATGCCACAAGCCTTTGTCAGGGTCTCCTCCCGCTACAGCTGGTATCATCAAACCTGTGATACCAGCCAACCCCACTGGCTTTATCTCCATCTCCCTCAATTGCTCCAGCTGTAACACCGGGCTCATCACAACCCTCCCTTCCCCACAGCCCTTGGCCTTGGCTCTGCTTGTGCAAACCCTGTGCAACCAGCCTGTCCCAACCAACAGCACCAGTTGATGGGAACCTGCAATTCTTTACTGCTACACGGGTTCTCAGCATGGGTGTCCGCATTCAGGCAACTGCACAAAGGCATCATTTAAACAATAGCAAACAATGTTTGGCTCCTCAAGAAGAGGGTGAGGCATGCTGCAGGAGGATGTTACGGTCAAACCCTCCATTGCAGGAGCCCTTTCCTTCTTGTAATGTGCTCACAGCGATCCAGAAGTCCTGCCCTATTTCATCCTCTCTGGTAAATCAATGTCTGCTCCCAGCCAGGCCTCCACTTTTACCCATTCCCCATGTGAAGGTGACAGCAACTAAATGGTTCTTACACTGTTCTGAGCATGGGGGCTGTTCACAGTAGGGTGGGCAGGATTAGGCTGTGGTTTGACCAGCCTTCCTTTTGCTGGCTGCTAGACCTACTAAGCCATGTTGTCTGCCCAGCCCCTGATCAGACTGCAAAGCCCTTCTGTTCAAGGGCTTTAACGAGCACCATGTGGAAGGACTTTGCTTTATTAAACTAGAGATTTAGGTCAAAAAGAGTCAAATAACTAATTCTCAAAGCCCTCTATCCTCTTATTGAACTCCTGCTTTTAATGCCATTTGTCTCCCTTCCTATTTCAGCCAGCCGATCACAGCGCTTCTGATTACACGGGGATCTCTGTTAGGAACCACCTTTTCACACATCCCTGCGCAGAGTTTCTGGAATGCAAAATGGAATTAAGCCAGCAATTTTTTCCAGCGAATGGAAAAGCCAGAGGGATTTTGAGGGCATTCTGAAAGGCTCTGACCCTCCTCTCAGACATGAAACAGGGAAACCTCCACTGGAGGAAGATGATGTTTCTGACAACGAAACTGGGAGCACAGCTACACGAGCACTGCACCTCAGAGTAGCTGTTTAGGGGATCTGCTACCATGAATACTTGCTGTCTGGCTTCCCAAAGCACTTTCTTGCTCCATCATTGGTTTCTTTGGCTTCTGCCCTTTAGGTACAGCAGCCTGCAGTGCTGTGTCTGCCTACAGGTCTAGGCTGGTGAGGCCTTTGACATATTTAACCTTTTTGTGTTACATTAAACCATATTACAGACGCTGTAAAGTCACCTCGAGGACTGTAAGGAGGCAGCAGAATAGAAACAGTTGTTCTTCATCACAGCCCAAACCATGAAGCTCTCTACAGGTACTGAGTGGGTTTATTTGCATCAAGACCCTTCCAGTGCCATTTCAGGTGGGAAAGAGGCAGCTCTGAGGCATGTGTCAGGAGAGGAAATGAAGTTTCTTGGTCAAACTCATAGGGACCAAAGTACAGACTTGTAGCACAGTGAAAGTCCAAGTCAATGAAGATACCCCAGGCCACTGCAGCCATGGAACTGGCATTAAAATCCAAATCAAAACAAAACAGAAATCACGAAGAAGCAAATAAAACCACCCAACTCCATAAAAGTAACCCAAAGAGCAGACACAGCTGTAGCAGATAAGGTGTAAGACCCCTCCCAAGGATGTAACACAGAGGGCTAATGAGCCAGACGGTACCTGCATGCAGGGACAGAGGGGAGGTTATGCATAAGGTTGTTTCTACCCTGGTATTGCTCAGCTCTGGTAACCACTGTGCCCTGAAAGCCTTGGATGAAACTCCTGTGTCTAGAGCTGTTGCTGCTGCTTCTCAGGGAATATTCATGTGTAACATCTATGACAGATGTTTATTCCTCAAGAAGCTGGAGGTTCTTCCAGCCGCTCTTTGTTCTCCTCTTCATATTCACCATCACTACCACCAAATTCCGACCAAAACAACAACTCTGATTGGAAAAATAGAAACCACCAAAATGTGTCTTCTAATTTTGTCTCTCTCATAATGTTTCGCAATGCTGTAAGTAATGCTACATTAAAAGTCTTGTTCATCTGATCTTATTTTTATTATAATACATTTTCTGCTCCTCCAGTTAATGCTGTTTGAAATAAACCTGATCCTGGGAGCTAATTGGCATAGTGACATGAAGTTTGTGGCTCACGCTGCAAAATGCATCATTTCAGTATCTGCAGGAATAACATAAATCCCTGTACACATTTCATCCTAAAGACCGCAAAATCTGCTCACAGTGTTCTTATCTCAGTGGATTAGCAAGTTATCAGGCACCGTCACTATCATCTGAATGGAGATAAGGTGCAGCAAATCCTTCCCTCCTGCTCTCTGACACACAATATTGGCACCGAATTGGAAGCCTAGGAGCAAAGAGTAATCAGCAGTCCTCTGGGGACTCTAAGCTGAATAAGAATGCATTAAAGAGATAGTCAGCTCCCTGCACAAAGGCAGAACAGCCTTTCCTCTATTGATCTGTAAGGTAGACACTGTACTGAGTATTAAGCCATTAGTTGTCAGGAAGATGCATGTGTAATGTAACATATTAGCATCTTACAAGAGCTGCTGTCAAGAAAAGCGAGAGCAGAACAGATCCAGCCTAGGCACTGTAGGCATCTTCCACACCATGTACCAGGTTGCTTTGGAGACCAGTGTTGGTCTTCAAAACAGAACATACTGGCACAGAAATGAGACAGCCCAGATGGCTGTTAACAGCCAGGAGCAGCCCTACTGCTTGTCAGTCCTGTGCATAGAGGCCTTTAAAGCATGCAAAGCATATTAACAGTGAATGCAGTAGCTCTTGGAGAAGCTGAAAGCTGTCTTGCCCTATGGAAAGTAACTTCCAGGAGTGAAGTCTCTTTCTTCTAGCTCTTCACAGGCAAAGCTTAGGGCACAGCTATTAGCATAGTCACATTTGGAAGCTGCTTACTTGCATTCCCTGAGATGCAGCCCAAAGTAAAGGGGCAGACAGCATCCCTGAGACGGGCAGATGGCGGCCTGGCAGTTTGTGGAGCTACCCTACAAGGCAGGGATGTGCTCCCGAATTTGGATGTAACCAAGCCGTCATTGCTGAGTGTCCACTACATGCCTATTCATTCTCCCAGTTCCTTTCTTCAGCTAACTCCACTAGCTGCTATTAAAATACTTGTCCTCTGAAGCAGAAGTGCTCAGTATTCCTGGCTTTTCCCTTAAACACATCCTGGCGTTCCCAGTGTTCCTCCTCAGCTGGTAAGACCTGGCCAGGTTGGCAAGCCCAGTTCCACTGCATTTCAAGACAGACTTACAAAGACGCACTGCCACATTTTCCTACTTTGTATTTCTTTTACTTCTAGTACTACATGATCTATCATCTTGATTACTGTTGCAGGATTAAGTTTTTCATAGCCAGTGAAAACAGATGGCACCTGAAGTTTCTACCATACCGTATATTTTTAGACACTACCTCAGTTTAAATTCTTAGACCTTAGACTTTTGGGTTATTACTATCATCTTTACATCTTTATTCAGTTCCATCTATCCTCCTGGGATCAGGCTAAGGCTGGCTCTGCATCCTTACTTCTCTAAGAAGTTGATTTTTTGGTAGCATTTGGATTTCCTGATGAGCAGTGGTACAGACCCCACAAATGTCCTCATTCTGTCCTGGCTTGCAACATGGAGGTTCATATTTATGTCCTGAGCATATGGGTCCTGAGCCACCCTTATATCATGCTTTTCTGATTATATGTGTGATTGCTACGGTATAGGCACAAGTTTCCACATGCCTGGCCTGTACTTTATGACTCTTATAACTCACTGGGCCAAGTCTAATTTCACTTATTAGATTTACAGTTCAAGAACAAAGACATATTGGTAGCAAAAGCCTATCCAAAAGTGTCATTCAGTGCTTCTGGGTACCTATCTCTTCTGTGTTCGTATAGGTAGAATATGCTACCAATATCCCACCTGCACAGAAGTATCATTTGGACAATGGGAATTCACAGCAGTCTGCCTTTACCTATGTCCTGCTCTACGCTGCAGTGAGGAGCAGCTCAGCTACTGCAGTCAGTGTAATCCTGCAGACCATCTTTGCAGCAACACTGCCCTATCTACCTGCTGTATGTGTCTGGTGCTACATTGCACAATAACACTGACTGCCCTGATAGGCCAGCTCTTCCAGTCTCTCTTTCTTAACCCTGGGCTCTGGCCAGCCATTCATCTTGCTGAATGATGGAGGTCTGCAACCTCCTCTCCTTGAGCTGTAGCCAGTGTTTCCATCACTTGTTCCCTCTGTGTTAAATCCATGTATGTTTTAGAAGATAAGAATAGCTACAGCAAAACCTGTCCCAAAACATCCTCATTTGAGAATACTGACCGAATGCTTTTAAACATGGACAATGATTCACTCCACAGACCTTTGGCAGTACTGGGAGCCTACAGCACAGCCAAAATTGTTCCGATTGATCTGAGAGGGATTTTTTATAAGAGCAGGTAATGACAAGCCAAGGGGAATGGCTTTAACCTGCCAGAGGGGAGACTGAGATGAGCTCTTAGGCACAAGCTCTTCCCTGGGAGGGTGC